>LPNX010498537.1:905610-973419 GCA_001517045.1 Pseudotsuga menziesii
CTGACCTGATCGTCGGAATGGCCAACACTCACATCTGACATGGAAGGAACTTAATCCTTTAGCCATGATAGAATGGTTCAGCCCTTACATCTGATCAAGTGGGAACACATCCCTCTATCACATCAGAATGGCTACTCAGTTTTTACATTGAGTGTTCCTGGTAACTGACCATGTGCCTCCATTCCTAGAATGGCAATTGCCCTTACATCTGTCCTACTTGACAGAATGGCCAGCACTCATATTTGTCATGGAAGGGAGCAACCCTATCACCATGACAGAATGGCTCAGCCCTTATATCTGACCTACTCGTTAGAATGGATATGGATCTCATCACTCATATCTGACATGGAAGGAACCAATCCTCTCACCATGACATAATGGCTTAGCCCTTACATATGACCATGGAAGGAACCAATCCTCTCATCATGTCAGAATGGCTATGGGTCTTATCACTTTCTCTTGGAGGAAACCTCGATCTGGAGAACACCAAGTCTCTCCCTGAAGTACTCGAACTTCAGCCTAGCCAATGGCTTCGTCAAAACATCAGCTATCTGTTCCTCCATCGCAACATACTAGAGCTCCACTGCTCCTCTCTGCACCATATCCCTGATATAGTGGTACTTGATCTCGATATGCTTCGACTTGTCATGGAACACTGGATTTTATGACAACTTCACACAACTTTGGTTGTCACAATGTATACAAGTAGCATCCAACTGGAGATCAAATATATCAGACAGTAGCTTTCGTAGCCATACTACCTCACAACTAGCTGAATAAGCTGTGACATACTCTGCTTTAGCTGTACTCAGTGCCACACAGGATTGCTTCCTGCTAAACCAAGATATCACACTTGATCCCATACTGAAGCAACACCCTGAAGTACTCTTCCTGTCGATGGCACTGCCTACCCAACCTGAATCAACATAACCCTCCAGGTTAATCTTTTGATTTGCATCGTACTTGAGCCCATAATCAATTGTACCCCTGCATGCTTTGCGACCATCAGGTGAACATGTCTCAAATGTCTTCACAGCAAAGAAAATATCTGGTCTCGGGTACATCAAGGACCCAATCATCGATACATCATAGCATCAATCGTCTCTGATGAAGCATCACTTAACAGCTTCAGGTTCGATGCCATAAGTGTGGTCATGCAGTCCATCATCCTGAACCTATTCAGGATCTCTACTGCATACTTCCCTTGTCCACACCTCCATGCCTATAAAATAGTGCATCGACACATAACTGGAGCATCATTGGTCTTCCGCCTTCAACCTTGAAGCAAAGGTTGGAATCCACTTTACTCTCAGTAAATCCTAGAGTCATCAGTAATCTGTCCATCATGTCGTACCATGTCGATCCTTACGATATTCTGTAGTCACTCCCTCTGAAGCGGAGCATCATACTCCCTCTGTCTTCTGTACTCTATACACTGAAACATTCTGTACCGGAGTGACAAGTAGCTTCCTATGCTACTAATATTCTATGTGACCATCTAGTGTATAGACTTGCATCTTCAACCTTGTAGCAAAGGTTAATATCTTCATCAATATCATCATGTACGTGTTTCCCATGGGTGTCTTCTGAACTCGTATAATGCCTTCTTTCATTTGCACACATGATTATGCATGTCATGTGACTTCACTTCTAGTGGCTGTAAATGTTTCTTCGTAGTCTATGCCTTCTTTTCGTGAGAAGCCTCGTGCTATGAATCTTTCTTTGTATCCCATGATGTTTCCATCTACTGAATCATGGAATCATGAACTTCTCTTCAAGTCTCGATACTGCACCTTGACATCATCCTTCTTGAATTGGTCTTCCCTTTCTTCTTGGTGGCTGGAAGGTTCTGCATCAATGATTTCACTGCACTCATCATATTATTCTTCATTTTTAAATGTCATCACTTTCTCTTCGGAACAAGTCTTCATTCTTCTTTGCTTGTAGGTGATTATGCATGCGGTCTTTCCTACAAGTCAAATACAGTTGTATGGTTAGAAACATTTCATAAGGAATATTCATACTGGAAAATTATTAGGCATAAATATATGATCATGCAACTACTTTAGCCAATACAACATTCATCCATATCTCACTGAAACTTTCTAGATGCTTTCCATCTCTACCAGGACAACATTGAGATTGTGTACTAATCCAATATGTTAGTAAAGAGGTTTCATTCTAGATAAGTAGCAATGGAAAGTTGTATAGTACCATGAGCTACTTACTCATCACATGCATATTAGTAGTATACTGTCATTAATGCAAACATTCTATCATGCATAATAATTTAACTAAATATAAACAAATGCATAACAAAACAATGAAATGACAATTGAATACTTATCTTTATTTGTTTCGTGGGTAGACTCCTTCTTGAGCCTTTAGCTTCATCGTCTTCTTCATCCATAATCGCATCGTTTCTTATCCAAATGCTAAGGTGGATAAGAAGTTCTTCAAGAGTTGATTTTTTCATATTCCTCATCGATTGAGGGATCTTCTTTGGATGGTGAGAGCTTGATATTCAGTTTCTTCCATCTTCCCTTCTCTTCTTATGAATCGAGCTTCTTCTTCTTCTCGGAGTCTGCTGAAAGTAATCACTTCCTTCTGGCACACATTCCTCGCATGAATGAATCACATGATCCTGGGAGTCCATTCAAGGTGGCTATCACCACTTCTGCATTCTTCACTTCTTCTTTAACCGCTTCAAGTTGTTCTTGATTTGAGAGACTCTTATGACTGCATGGTCTCTGCATTCTGGATCTTCACATTCTTCAGTTGGTTTCTTAAGGTCATATTCCGATCTATGTTCTTCCCTTCCAATAGCTTGTTCAAGGAATCAAACCTCATCGATGTCTTTAGGGAAGACACTTGTGGTACAAGTTGATCCGTGACTGAATCAACCATGATCTTCTTGGCCTTGACCAAGTTCTTCTTGTGTAAGGCTTCTAACCTCATCTCCCTCTGAAACTGGAACCTCTATACTCATGTAGGTGTCCAATCCATTTTCTTCAGAGAGATCAAGTACTTCTATGCTTGGAATTCATCAACTTAATCAAGCTTATCATCAAGCTAATGTGATAGATCACTTTGAAATGAGAACCTCAAATGAAAATAGCAAAGGATTAGATCTTACCGATTTGAGGTGTCCGTCTTCGTTCCGGAGCTCGCTGATCTAGGGTTTGTCACAGAAACCCTAATTTTCAAAACTTGGAATATTTCAGATCTGATTGGATAGAAATATAGATCTCTTCAAATGGAGTTGTCCAATGTACTCCTTTTCTGAAAACAGTGGAGGGAAGCTCCCGGAATAGGAAGCCCTAATTTTCCAATTTCTTCTGCGTAAATTCCTGTTACTGTTTCTGTGATATCTCTGAAATTACTACTCCTCTGTGTCTGAAATTTCATACTGAGGTAACCTTGCATGTCCTTGATCCAACACCGTAGGTTTCATCAGAATTGGTTCCACCATTTGGGATTTATGATCCTTTTCCCAAGGTGACCGGTTACAGGACTATTCAGAACAGCGTAGTTGTACGGAATGACACGTATCACTGGTTCATCTTCTGAGTCTGAAATTCAGACCACCGAAATCGCAGTTCTTACCCTTTCTGGAACATCTTCAGGAATTCAATTTGGACCTCTGTAGCCGAAGATATTGCAATTCTCCCCAGGTGTCCTGTTTAGTGATGAATTATGGAAGAGGCTGGAACCCTAACTTGGAGAGATCATATATCCTGGAATACAGCAAATATGAGTCTGAGTTTTGGACACAGTATTCATCATGATTTAATATGTGGACCCTACAATTTTCAGCTCCTGCAACTTCGCCAATATTGGGATATAGCGACTGTACCAAAACTTATCAGTTTTAGTATTTAGGGTTTTTCTAGCTCGGGGTCAAACTAAGGTTTGACTTTCCTGGAGATTTAGCCAGCCAAATTTATTGATCCAGGTCTCTAAAATTTGGTTTTTGTGAGGAGAACAATCCTATTTTGGTCTCACTAAAAAATTCCTCTTTTGTAGAAATCCCTAATTTCCGCATCGAAAACTGAAAATGCTCGGAATCAAATTCCGCTTCGACGGAAAGATGCACCCTTCAATGGAGACTCATCCTAGCATACTTTTGCTGATGGATTGTGGAGAGAGACACAAAAAGTAAGAATCCCTAGCTTCTGTAGTTCCACATTGTCTTCTTCTCAGGTTAGCTCTGATACCATGTTAGTTTTTCATCATATAAGCTAGCATTATGATCTTAGGATCTTTTCACTGAGAGAATAACAAGCACAGTAATAAAACATAAGCACATCACAAGAGACAAGAGACACAAAGAGATTTTCCTTGGGGAAACCATAAAGGAGAAAACCCCGCAACTTCCTTAGAGATAGAATCAGCACCAAACAGTAAGAGATCTCCCAACAGCAGTAATCTTCTTCTTCTGTCTAGTCCCAGTATATTTCCTTCCTCACTAATGCGCCACACTTGAGTGAGTGAATGATGTGTGTGATAAATAGAGAGTCTCACTCTCTATTTATATTCTTTCGTTCACTTGAAGTGCACTCAATCATGTCGGCCTAACTTAACAATTACTTACTAGAGACTACATCTCTATGAGTGTATAATAACCCTAGTGCCTCGAAATTGTGGAGACTTTAACAATGAATTGACATGACTTGTTTACATTATTGATCCTCCCGATCGGAACATCGGGGCAAGACAACATGACTCAAATACATAATAGAAACATCCCGGAATAAACATCGGGTTACAATACATAAGATACATAGATGAATACATTCCGAAGTTACATATACATCAACACAATGTTCTTGACTTGCTCTCTGTTTCTCCCTATTTATGTGTCGCTTATAGTAGTATATTCATCCATTGACACCCCCCTAAAGTGGTTTGACCCTTGGCTTGCGTTTTACTACTTTCTTCTGTGTATACGTAGGTTTTTATCTAAAATTCACGTACATACGCATGTTTTTGGCCAAAAGTCATGTATGCATGCAGGTTTTTGGCCATTCATATCTGGGGGCCTTTGAGGTATTGATTAGTGCAACCTTGGGGTACCAGTTGTGATTTCAGGCTTCGGGCTTTGCTGCCCTGCCCATACAGCCGATCCCACTTGTGACTGTCCGCCTGAGCATTGATTATATTGGGGTGACCTTAGTTGCCTTACCTAGGTATCGCAGGGGGTACTTGCAGAGGTTATTCTATGAGTGTCTTGGCTAGGTAGGGGTTGAAAAACACAGTCTCTTTACATCTTGAAGCTGAGGGCCACTATAATTGGTTACGTACCTCTGCTTGTAGTATATGGGATTTTTGATCCTCTCCTAGGAGAGACATACCTGCTGCATTCAGGAGCTCACATATCCTCTCCTTGGTTTGCTTGTATTTTGGGTGTAGATTTCCTTAGGAGTGTGCTCTTTGTGCACTATTTTTATTTTGGGATGGCTGTTACTTGAGTATATTTATGTTCTCTTGAGTTTGGGTCCTTTATGTTAGACGTGCCTAATATCACTACTATTATCCTGTCACCTACTCCAGGTCCTAGTGCGGACCTTGGTGTTGGGATGGGGGGCACCACAACCCATTACCTTACTCATAGATTTGGGAGAGATCATATTCCATCCTCTACTTCATCTGCAGAGGATTTTCACTCCCTTCATCTGGTCTTAACACTAGTGTTCACCTTCATGGGGGTGGTTGTGGATACAAGAATGTTGGGTCTTCACCTTACATTCCTTATTATGTCCCATCGTCCACCACGTTGTTTCCTTTGAATGATGTTCTCATGATCAGTCCTCCCTATACCCTATATTTTTGGCTCTTTACTGATTGTTTCCAGTTGTTTAGGACTAATATTGTTGTCATGTAGGGTCCATTTTTTGTACACTCTCCTTGAGGATTTGACCCGTTCATTCCCATTACAGGTATAATGTATGAACTGGCATATAGGTTAGGATCTCACATTCGCCTGCATTTTGCATGACCTTATGAGAGTTTCACTTTAACCTTAGGTACAAACCCATTCCATGATGTCGCAGAACCTTCATGCTATTGTTAGAAGTGGTATTGTGCGAATGGTAGAGATTTCCTATACATGGGTGCCCTAGCTAGATCATTTTGGCATTTGGTACCCATGCTGAGATGGATCCTTTATGTTGTGGGAGTCCCTTTTTAGTCCTGCCATGTCCTTGAGCAAGAGATTCATACTCCTCTTAAACTTTATGCTGGTTTTTCCCCATAGGGACTCCCTTGTATATATCAAGTTGTAATTGCATTTCATGAGTTTTTCTTGCCTTCTTAAGATTTATGTCGACTCCCTAACTTCGAGTTATCAACCATATAGCCCGATATTGTCTTATGCCTAGCCAACCATAGCCTTTTATATATGTCCTTTGCAGCTTGATCACCTATTTACTGGGAGGAGATCACCTTCCCCCGAGTGTCGTTATCCTGCACATGTTTCCTTGCATTGGGCATATGTATGTTCCACTGCTTGGAACTAGCTTTCTTGTTCCTGACACTCGTCTCCTCCCATCTATGTACTATAAAGCACTTTTATTATTTTTCAATATTTTCAAAATCTCTGAAAAAGTCCAAAAAAATAAAAAACATAAAAATCCGGACAAGAAAAGATGTTATGTTTGGCAGCAATCGAGTCGTGTCTCCTTTGAACAGAGCACTATGTATCACATCCGTTGGTTGGGTTATTAGTTTGAATTTAGGAGCTATCTTCGTTACTTTGATTTTATCTCCATCGATTGGTTAAGCTTCCAGTCCCTATGGATCCTATGTTGATTCCTCCTGTGTCGAAGAGATTTCCCAATTTGCATATCAAGTCCATGCTACCTACCTTCAGTCACAATTTTCCTTATGCTCTTGTTCAAAGGAAGTTGAATCCTGAGTCAGCCATTCCTCAATTATCTTGACTTTTCATGTTGACTGTTCCCGGTACTGTTACTGGTTTGTGCACATCTTGTCCATTGATTTCTTCCACAATATACAAATTTGCTGAGTACCTCGTGTTGGTTGATGGGGGATGCCTTAATTCTCTCCTTCCTGCAGATTCCATTCCATCAACATCAGAACATCTATTCTGGAATAGGAGTCTAGAGTTATTTGAGTGCCTTGAGACTTACAGTCATTAGTGGTAGGCTCTCTCGCAATCGAAATTTTTGGGAATACATCAATGTCCCTTGATCGATGGATTCTTTCAAGTGTTATACCTCAACACATCTATTCACACTTGTTATATTGCACTCTGTACCTTGATTCCCATTTTCATTATCGGTGGGTTTTCTCGCGTCTGTTAACGGTATACATCAATAACCGGTAATCAGACGATGGACTACTATGTTCAACCTTGACACATATATTCGCATAGTAGGACATGTACTCATAGCGGTTTGCGTAGAAAACCTTCTAGATTGGTGGCATTCCATATATGCTACATCCTTAATCTTTCCAGTATTCATGATATTTCAGCTCTCGTGATCATGATTCCAGTATTTCCATTGTATATCAGATATCTTCATCCATTATGGAGATATTTATCCATTGTATATTGTACATGGCGATGACCACACATGGCACTTTGTATATATTGCCTATTCATGGCCATTGTAATCTTATGTATCCGGGACTGCTACATGTATTTCCAGTCACATGCAGAGATTTATCATTGTATCATACTGATGAGTGGCTGGTTCTTCCACATGGGTTTTCATTACTCCACTTTTGGGATGGATTTTATAATGTATTTCGGCCATCATGTTACCCCTTTGATCTCACACATTAGGGGGAATTTGTTATGGCTGATTTTACCACACCAGGTAGATCACACATTTATGGCCTTCCATGTCCCTTTGAAAACTCCTTAGACCCCATGGAATTATATTATACTTTTATGTTCCAAGTTCGTCCCTAAAAAACACATGTTTATTTTTGTACGCGACTTTTAAAGCTATACTCGCATGTACATGCAAATTTGGACCTCAAACCTGCGTACATCGGGACGTGTGCATAAGTCTAAATATTTTTGCAATTTTCCTCATATGAGTCCGAATATCTTGACTCTTGGCCTTCCAAATGCCTTGAGAACTCTCGGATTCAACCCTCCATTACCTCTTTGGAGTGGTATATACGGAACCCCTTGGATACATTGAAGGGGGAGGAATTGAAGAGCAAAGAAACTATAGTCCATTGTTGCCTCAGTTTTGCTTATACTTGAGTCTGCATCCCTTTTTCCCTTTGGAGCACTTTGTGTTCTTCCCAAGCTTTCCTTTTCTTGTGAGCTTGCTATCGAGAGATGGAGGATTGAGGTGGTGGAGGCCCAGGTGGAGGAATTGGTTTCTCTGGTTCACAGAAGTGCCAACAGAGGTTGTCACTATTGTATCTATGATTTTATTAATCGAAATATCTTTCCTGTCCAATTTATGTGCATTTGAATATGAATATTGAATCCATGGATGTATTTAATTGATTATACATTATTGAATATATATGCTAGAGTAGGTCTAACAAATTATTATAGAGCATGCTTGTCTTGTTTGTTGTTGTTGAGAGAAAATTGCTAATGCAAGTGTGAATTGGGAAAGCTCAATGGGGATCAACTTAAACCGTCCAGAACAAGGTACGATTCGGTATCCCTTAGTGTTAGATTTTTGGTTTCTCTTGCATATTTGGATATATTGATTTCTGGTGTCAAGCTGTCTGTTGTGGCACCCCGAATCCATAGGAAGTTTCTCTCCATAACAACTAGGACACCAAAACTCATGCATGAAGGTGCAGTAAGTGGTAGGTAGATCTTATGTGTGTTCCCCATGCACTGATGAAGTGATGATGACCTCCTAACTTAGTAAAATATACCAAATAGACTATGTGGGAAAATGGAGGATTAATTAATCATAACACCACCCCTTAATCATAACTTTGGAGAACCTGGTGTTAGCACTCAGAATGTACCCAGGTTGTGTAAAGGTAGATCCCAAGGTAACAGCAAAAACCACTTTAGAATGTATTTCTGACCTAATACAATCAGAGAGGGATCTCTCACTATTTACAAAGTTTTTATGCTCAAGATATTCAATCAAAGGCACTCAGAAGGTCAGATTTCTGATGGGACAAATAGGACAAGTTTGTTTTAAAAGACTTGGTAGGATGGTCATGGAGAATACCATTGGGCAATGGAGTCAACAATCAGATCTGAAATAGGTTGCAGGAGGTAAGGTTTTGAATATTTATGATCATAGGCAAGGTAGGCACCATTTCCTCAGTCTTGAGGTGTTAGCAAGTTGATTAGTAGACAAAGGGGGACATTCCATCAAACAGAGCACCTAACTATGGTGAATTCTGCAAGACTTTAGGAGAAAATATTTGAAAATGCTTGAACAATGGACGTAGAGCATGATGGATGAATTCTATCTCATAAAAACTAATGCTCAAGCATGAAAGCAAATACAAAATGGAGTGGGAAACAGGATAAACAATCACATAAAGAAATTACTTACTGAAGAAAAGATGGCACAAGAATCTTTGACATGAAAAAGATTTTACATTCCTCCTCTGCAAATTTTATTCATTTCCTGAAAACGTGAAGCCATTACAATTTAGAGCCTCCCCGCTCTAGAAAATCCTCTCCTGAAAATCCCCTTAACTATCAATTACATTTCCCTTTTTATAAGAAAAGTCTTTACCTAACTTAGAATTCAAAACCTAACCGAAAACAGTTACAACAAAGTTTTTCTTGCATATCTCCAATGGTGACAGCTGTGTGAAATATGGGAGAGGTTTTTATAATTGGACATGTGCCCAACAAAACCCATGTCTTCTTTTCTCCAGAATAATCTCAATACCCTCGAAATATTTCTTTGAAGCTGATGACTCATATAATAAAATTGTATATTTCTGGAAAAATGACCTGTCAAGATATTTGAAATTCTCCCAACCTGTGATTACTGTATAAAAACCGAAGGAGTTTTTTTATTATAGTCCTGTTAGGAATAAAAACCTCTCCCAGTTTTGTCAAATTAAATTCCATTTGTCCAAAACAATTCTTTGAAGTTGATGGCTGAAATAGTCCTTTGGAAAACATGAAAAATGGCCTGTACAACTGATTTTGTTTCTGCTAAACCATAGCACCTATGTGAAAAATGAAAGATATTATTGTAGATAGGTACATTGTGAAGAAAATCCTCTCCCATTTTGGAAAAATACATCTTCATTTGATCTAAACAATTATTTTTGTTAGATGACTAGAACAGTCATTTCGAAATCTGAATATTTTCCCTCTGAAGATAACTTTGCTGCTCCCAATCTGTATCACCTGGGTAAACAATGAGAGAGGTTATTGTATATCCTGATGTTATGATGAAAAACCTCTTTCATTTTTTGAAATTTCTTCTTCGTTTTCTGGAAACAGGTCGTTGAATAAAATGACTAAAACAGTCATTTTCAAAAAAATATGCTAAGTTGCTTCTAAACCTTGAACTGTTTAACTTCATGAATGCTCTCACTGTAAATATTTCTGCAACTCTTCTGGGCTGATTTGCTTCTGCATTGTTGAATGGTGGCTTCCCTCCTCTTGTTCTAAAAAAAAACAATTTCCAGCTGACTCCTTATCTCCGCCATTTCCCTGTGATTGAAAACACTTAGAATTTAAGTTTTGAAATATGGTGGACTGTTTCCTCCCTTCAGCGTGCGCAAATGAAATTATTTTTAAAACCAAGTTTAAAAAACCAAGTCAAATTTGTTTATATAGGATGGTTTATTCCGGAGCCTCCCTTCCAGATTATCTATCACACATCTTTTTATTTCGGATTCTTTTGTGACCCTTGATCTAATTACTTTTAGTTTTCAACCGTAGGATCAAGTGCCATGTACTCCTTTCTGCCAGGCTTCCTGATTTTAACCACCGTGCAACTTTGAGCTCCGGAATCATCCACAGACATCGATGTGATATATCTTTAACTTTCCATCGTCGGATCAAATTCCACATACCAAATTCCGCTGGGCACTTTGGGCTTATCTACTGTGCAAGTCTAAGCTCCGGAATTCATAATAGCCGTTGATTTAATTCACTTTAATTCTCCGCCGTCGGATCAACTTTGCACATATGCATTCTGCTGAGCCCTTTTGTTTTAATCAACGCGCAATTTCACCCTCCAGAAATGATATTACCCGTTGATTTAAGTTTCACTTTTTACCTTAGCCACCGGATTATTTTATGCGCTAATGTTTAGATTATACCTTAAGAAAGGTAATAACCTTGTTTAGCGCGTAAACCTTCGTTAAACTTTGGCTTGGTAAATAAAGCCCGCTCTTTGACTTTAGAATATTCAAAACTATTAATTTTTTGAATATAAAGAAAATAAAATCTTTATAAAACCCATTTTGTATATTTCATTTAAAAATTAATAAATCTTTTTGCCCCATTTGTGAGAAATTTATTTGTCCTTTTTCCTAAACTTCTTTACCTTCTCTTCTTTTCCAACTTGGACATATCTTAATGAGAAAACTTTGGAAACCAACTCAATCACCCATGAGAAATTAAAATTTTGAAGGCAATAGGACCAATTCCGACAAAAATAAATTCAGTGTTAACAACTGGCTCCAACTAGGGATGCTATCCTCCCTACGAGGTAGGAAAGAACCCCGTAGACTAGGTTCCAAATCCATTGGGTTTCTCTTAATCTTTCTCTGAAATCCTCAACCTTTCTTGAACTGAACCATCAACTGAAACCATTTTGCAAACAAATCCCACTCTGTCAACCTGTAACTGAATTGCACTCGAAACTGAAACCAAACTGAAAACTGCTGAAAGAGATGCTCACCATGTCGAGCTTATTCTTTCCTACCTATCCTACTTAACTAAGCACAAATGCCCAATCAAGCAAAATCTGAATTCCAATGAAGCCAATCAAGCAATTTATCCAATAATTCCATTTCTTCCTCATGCTCGATCGAAATTAGAACATAAGAACAAAATAGATGAAAAATTTATCCCTTGCTGCAAACATATAACCAACTACTCCATCTGAAATATTTATCCATGTACTCTGCTATTGGATCATAAAAAACATGACAAATTTCAAAATACTCAATCACTTGTTTGTCATGACAAGGCTGTCCAAAACGTAACTCCTCTTGCATACTGTCAAATAGATCTTTATAATAGCTTTGAAAGGAATTCTCATGATTGTCTTTCAATGATATATCAGCAACTTCATTTGATATTTCTACATTTACAACTCCATTATTCTCAAGCACTTCAAGAGGAATATCATTTTGTTCTTCAACAAGATTAAGCAGAAAGATGTCTTCTTGACAAAATGTTTCTGAATTGGAAAGATTTAAAGAAACATCCCATTGAGAGCCCTCATCTCCTTCTTTGTGATCCCTTTGTTTATTGCACATTGTTGGTTCTTTCACATACTGAGATTGATGGCATGATTGCTCTTCATTTTCATTATATATAAGTAGGCTAAAATTTTCTTTAAAACCATCACTAACATAATTTTCAACAAGCTGACCACAATCATCAGAAAAACCATCAAGAGTATAACCGTCTTCTTTCACATCAATAGGCTAATCATCTTCATGCTCATATCCTTTTTCCAATTCTAATCCAAGGGATGATTCCTCTTTAATTGTATTTTCAGAAAATAAATATGTGGAGGGACTGTAAGAGTGAAAATTTGTAGAATCAGAATTCTTTATGTAATCACCCACAGAAGCATTAGAATTTAGAGGAAATTGCTGCTGCAAAAAGGAATTTTCTGATTGGGAATAAGCAGCTTCATCTTGAAACAAAACTTCAGAAGTTGAATAATATGAAGAAGGGTTTGATTGAACATCCCAACTTCCTTCTTGGTCACACAAAGAATGACAAGACTGCTGCAAATTATCATCTACTTCAGGAAAAGAAATGTAGCTGCTTGAATCATAGTTTTGGCTCATGTCTCTTTCAGTAGAGGGAGAAATTATTAACTGCTGAGATTTATCTTGAATGTGAAGACAACTAATTTGTGTTTCTTTTTTCTGAAATGGATTATCATATAAAATTTCTAAAAGCTCTTCATCCACTAACTCATCATCACTATACATGTTTTCCAAATCTTCAATGAAACCTTTAGCATGCATACAACAATCTTGAACCAGCAACAAGGAGGGGTATTGGTTTTGGTAATGTTCATGAAATACTGTATGAAAATCAGTAAGGGAAGACAAACTTTCTGATGGTAACCCTTCATACCATGACCTTGCATCTCCTTCTAGAGTAGCCATGAACATTTTCATTAAAGAATCCTCATGCAATTTAACTCTCAGCTTATGTATATGTATATGAAATCTAACTAAATGAAGGGCAGCATCATCATTCTTTTGATCTTTAAACTTTGGAAGACCTGTTTGCCAATCCACTTTAGGTATTCGATTTGGAAAACCAGGAATGTGAGCACGATTCATAGGAGCATACCTTGCACATAAAGAAATCATCTTGACAAATGAATACACTGAATCAACTCTTCAAACTTTACAATCTTTTGACAGTGGAGTCGCCATAGGAATTCTGAAAACTGGATTCTTCAAAGATGGAGTCGCCAGGTGAAAGATGCACAACCTTGCTGATATCTGACTATCGTTCACCATCAATAGTCAAAGCTGAAAGTATGTCGTTTATACCCAGGGAAGATTTGAACCTTCGTTCCCCGGCAACGGCGCCAGTTTGTTAGCACTCAGAATGTACCCAGGTCGTGTAAAGGTAGATCCCAAGGTAACAGCAAAAACCACTTTAGAATGTATTTCTGACCTAATACAATCAGAGAGGGATCTCTCACTATTTACAAAGTTTTTATGCTCAAGATATTCAATCAAAGGCACTCAGAAGGTCAGATTTCTGATGGGACAAATAGGACAAGTTTGTTTTAAAAGGCTTGGTAGGATGGTCATGGAGAAGACCATTGGGAAATGGAGTCAACAATCAGATCTGAAATAGGTTGCAGGAGGTAAGGTTTTGAAGATTTATGATCATAGGCAAGGTAGGCACCATTTCCTCAGTCTTGAGGTGTTAGCAGGTTGATTAGTAGACAAAGGGGGACATTCCATCAAACAGAGCACCTAACTATGGTGAATTCTGCAAGACTTTAGAAGAAAATATTTGAAAATGCTTGAACAATGGACCTAGAGCATGTTGGATGAATTCTAGCCCATAAAAACT
Source organism: Pseudotsuga menziesii (assembly GCA_001517045.1). Lineage (NCBI taxonomy): Eukaryota > Viridiplantae > Streptophyta > Pinopsida > Pinales > Pinaceae > Pseudotsuga > Pseudotsuga menziesii. Next base: position 919,838 of record LPNX010498537.1, read on the forward strand.
AATGCTCAAGCATGAAAGAAAATACAAAATGGAGTGGGAAACAGGATAAACAATCACATAAAGAAATTACTTACTGAAGAAAAGATGGCACAAGAATCTCTGACATGAAAAAGATTTTACATTCCTCCTCTGCAAATTTTATTCATTTCCTGAAAACGTGAATCCATTACAATGTAGAGCCTCCCCTCTCTAGAAAATCCTCTTCTAAAAATCCCCTTAACTATCAATTACATTTCCCTTTTTATAAGAAAAGTCTTTACCTAACTTAGAATTCAAAACTTAACCGAAAACAGTTACAACAAAGTTTCTCCTGCATATCTCCAATGGTGATAGCTGTATGAAATATGGGAGAGGTTTTTATAATTGGAAACGTTCCCAACAAAACCCATGTCTTCATTTCTCTAGAATAATCTCAATACCCTCGAAATATTCCTTTGAAGCTGATGACTCATATAATAAAATTGTATATTTCTGGAAAAATGACCTGTAAATATATTTACAATTCTCCCAACCTGTGATTACTGTGTAAAAACAGAAGGAGGTGTTTTATTATAGTCCTGTAAGGAATAAAAACCTCTCCTAGTTTTGTCAAATTAAATTCCATTTGTCCAAAACAATTCTTTGAAGTTGATGGCTGAAATAGTCCTTTGGAAAACATGAAAACTGGCCTATACAACTGATTTTGTTTCTGCTAAACCATAGCACTTGTGTGAAAAATGAAAGATATTATTGTATATAGGTATGTTGTGAAGAAAATCCTCTCCCATTTTGGCAAAATACATCTTCATTTGATCTAAACAATTATTTTTGCTAGATGACTAGAACAGTCATTTCAAAATCTGAATATTTTCTCTCTGAAGATAACTTTGCTTCTCCCAATATGTATCACCTGTGTAAGAAATGAGAGAGGTTATTGTATATCCTAATGTTTTGATGAAAAAACTCTTTTAGTTTTTGAAATTTCTTCTTCGTTTTCTGGAAACAGGTCGTTGAATAAAATGACTAAAACAGTCATTTTCAAAAAAATATGCTAAGTTGCTTCTAAACCTTGAACTGTTTAACTTCATGAATGCTCTCACTGTAAATATTTCAGCAACTCTTCTAGGCTGATTTGTTTCTGCATTGTTGAATGGTGGCTTCGCTCCTCTTGTTCTAAAAAAAAACAATTTCCAGCTGACTCCTTATCTCCGCCATTTCCCTGTGATTGAAAACACTTAGAAGTTAAGTTTTGAAATATGGTGGACTGTTTCCTCCCTTCAGCGCGTGCAGCAAATGAAATTATTTTTAAAACCAAGTTTAAAAAACCAAGTCAAATTTATTTATATAGGATGGTTTATTCCGGAGCCTCCCTTCCAGATTATCTATCACGCATCTTTTTATTTCGGATTCTTTTGTGACCCTTGATCTAATTACTTTTAGTTTTCAACCGTAGGATCAAGTGCCATGTACTCCTTTCTGCCAAGCTTCCTGATTTTAACCACTGTGCAACTTTAAGCTCCGGAATCATCCACAGCCATCGATGTGATATATCTTTAACTTTCCACCGTCGGATCAAATGCCACGTACCAAATTCCGCTGGGCACTTTGGGCTTAGCTACCGTGCAAGTCTAAGCTCCGGAATTCATAATAGCCGTTGATTTAATTCACTTTAATTCTCCGCCGTCGGATCAACTTTGCACATATGCATTCTCCTAAGCCCTTTTGTTTTAATCAACGCGCAATTTTACCCTCCGAAAATGATATTACCCGTTGATTTAAGTTTCACTTTTTACCTTAGCCACCGGATTATTTTATGCGCTAATGTTTAGATTATACCTTAAGAAAGGTAATAACCTTGTTTAGCGCGTAAACCTTCGTTAAACTTTGGATTGGTAAATAAAGCCCGCTCTTTGACTTTAGAATATTCAAAACTATTAATTTTTTGAATATAAAGAAAATAAAATCTTTATAAAACCCATTTTGTAGATTTCATTTAAAAATTAATAAATCTTTTTGCCCCATTTGTGAGAAATTTATTTGTCTTTTTCCCTAAACTTCTTTACCTTCTCTTCTTTGCCAACTTGTACATATCTTAATGAGAAAACTTTGGAAACCAACTCAATCACCCATGAGAACTTAAAATTTTGAAGGCAATAGGACCAATTCCGACAAAAATAAATTCAGTGTTAACACCTGGGACCTAGAAACTAGGCCAAAGGTCACCCATACAATATAAATGAAATATAATTATTGCTTAATAAACAAGGAAACGGGGAAAACCTCATGGTAACCCCCCCCCCACCCTCAAAATAAGCAGGAAAATAAAGAACAATATATGAGTCAAGCCTTTACACCAAGAAGAGATATGAGGTAAGCAAATCTATTTTCATTGGACTTGGTAAAAATATATGCAATATGATCCTCTGTAGGACAATAATGCAATGTGATAGTATTTCTATGCACTAGTTCTTGAATGTAGTACTGCATGTGTACTTCAATATGCTTTGTCCACTACTTATGAACTAGATCACTGGATATCTTGATGGCACTCTGGTTGTCACAATAGATGTCTACTAAAGGAAAAGTGCGAATACCAAATTTTGTCAAAATCCCATGCAACCAAAATTCCTAAAAAGTTGCATTGACAATCCTACTATAGTTTGCTTCTGCTGAAGAGAGTGCAAGAGTTGCTTGAGTCTAGATCCCAACATAAACACAAAACATGATGTATATTTCCTATCATTTCCATCTCCAACCTAGTCTGAATCTGTATATCCAGTCAAATATAACTGAGCATCAATTGAATATTAGATCCCAAAGCCTCTTGTACCCTACACATAGTGCAAGATGCGCTTTGCTTCCTTTCAGTGCAGCTCATTTTGCTCCTACATGTATTGGTAGCATCACTCACTGCATAGGACAAATATGGTCTCGAATGAGTGAGGTATAGCAGGATCCCAATGAGATGTCTATAAAGTGTGTTGTCAACCAATGGTGTGGAACCACCTTTTTCTAGCCCGATGCCAGATAGGAAGGGAAAGGGTGTTTCTTTACAGTCTGCCATGTGAAATATTTTAAGCAAGTCTCTAGAATATCTAGACTGTGTGATCATTATTCCTGAAGTCTTTTGATTAAATTCAAGACCAATGAAATGTCTCAATAGGTATAGATCTGTCATGGAGAATGATTCACTCAAATTTGACTTGATGCCTCTCAATCCAGCAACAAAGCTGTTAGTAATGAGCAAGTCATCCACATATAAGACAATCTACAATAATGAGCTCTTTCTCTTCTGCATGTAAACATTGCAGTCAGATATGCATCTATCAAATTTCTATGCCATGAGGAAGGCATCCATCTTGGCATACTAATCCCTTGGATATTACTTGAGCCCAAAGAGAGATTTCCTCAGTTTACAAACTAAGGATGAATATTCAATGTACCCCTCAAGCTGTCTCATGTAGATATCCTCTTCCAGGTCACCATGGAGGAAGGAACTCTTCACATCCATGTGATGTATCTCCCACCTATTAGAAGTTGCAACTGCCAAAAATAGTCTTATAGATTCCATTCTTGCAATAGGGGCGAATGTCTAATTGTAGTCCAGCCCATGGACTTGTGAGTAGCCCTTTGCTACCAATTGAGCCTTGTACTTGGCTGTGGTTCCATCAACTACTATTTTGGTCATATAAATCCATTAGTACTGAAATAACTTCCTCCCAAGAGGTAAGGTGACAAGCTCCCATGCCTTGTTGTCTTGTAGCGAACCATATTCATCATCCATAGCTGCCTGTCATATTGGATCATGGAAAGCCTCTTTGAATGATTGAGGATATGATCCCATAATCATGAAACACCTATCTAGGAGAAGTGGATATGTATGGGAAAGTGCAACATGTTCATTTTGATACTGGGACCTTGTTCTTGTTCTTCTTCTGTCATATGGATCCCCAACAATATCCCCAGTTGCTTCAATGAACTTTTGGGCCCATTTAGGCCTCTGATTTGGAATAGTTGCTAGATCTGGATATTCTTAGGATTCAATCTAAATATCATGTTCATGATTATCATGACTATCATCTTCTAAATATGAAACATTAGTCATCATATCATCTTCAAAGGGAAATGAAAGAGAGTTTATACCTTCTTTTGCTTCGACTTGTTGTGGATCATGCACTTGATCTTCTTCAAATTGCACACTGTGCTCTATGAAGCATTTTTTTGGCTACAAGGTCCATCAATTTGTATGACTTAGCATCATTAGCATATCCCAGTAGTATGCATTCACTACTTTGGTCTTGGAAGGATTTTCTCTTCTTTGTAGGGATTCTATCCTAATCCCTGGAGCCAAAAAATCTCAGATGCAAGACATTGGGCTCATGTCCCACTAGTGCTTCGAAAGGTGTGTCCCCAAGCATCGATTTGTGAGGAACCATGTTTTGAATTTACAAAGCATAATTTATTGCCTCATCCCATAGATAAGGAGGAATTTTTGTTGCTTCTAGAAGGAAATTTGCCATCTCTTTCAAGGATCTATTCTTCCTCTCAGCCACCTATTTCTATTGTGGGGTGTTTGGGGCTGAATGATGCATTCAAATGCCTACTAATGCACATAGCTATTGGAAATATCCTTTGACATACTCACCTCCATTGTCAAATCTAAGTGACTTTATCTTCTTTCGAAGGTGTTCTCAGCTAAGGCTTTGAATACTTTGAAGGTCTCAAATAACTCATACTTTTGGTTCAGAAAATATACCCAAAAATACCTTGAAAAATCATCAATGAAGGTAAAAAAATATCTGGATCCATTTAGAGATGATGTAGGAAATGGTCTGGAGACATCACTTTGTATTAGATCTAATGTGGGGTAAGATTTTGTTTCCTTCCCCGCCTCATATCTTTTCTATGGATGCTTCCCTACCAAGCAAACAATGCACACTCCTTCATAATATTTGATGAGAAGCAATCCCTCAACCAACTTGTAATTGTGCAACTGATGGAGATACTTGAAGTTCAGGTGGCCAAATATTTCATGCCCATCTTACTAGTGTTGTTGGAATGAGTCAATAAGGCACTCTGATATGAATTAGGAAGGAAATGGGAAAACTCATATGCCTTTAAGGCATGATTAAAAACTCCTTTCGCTATCATGATTCTAGTAGAGGCTTCAAAGATATCTACCATGTCAGAATCAAATGTGACTCTCTTGGGAGAGCCATTATGTGTCATCTGGTAAACAGATAACATGTTTGCTTCCAGGGAAGGAACATAGAGCACATTTTGGAACTCTACATGCTTAGTTTTAATGGATAATTTCCCAACAACTGGGATATGTGAATCATCTCCCATATGTATGCTCGGTCCTCCAGATAGATACAGATGAGTGAATGATTCTTTGGAGGAAATCTTATGATTGGAAGCTCCCGAATCAATCAAATAGGCCTTTGATTGAGCGAAGCCTTCTTTCAAAGCATGTCACCTCTCATGTTCTTCAGTCTGGTTTCTAGGTTCAGACTTATTTAAACCTTGAGGAAGGGAAATGTTGTTATCTTCAAGGAGATTTGAAATTTGATTCTTCGTCATACATTGAATTTCTGAATGAAATTCTCTCATGTAGTAAGAGCATTTAGTTTTTTCAAACTTTTTGTTTTTATTTTTCTTGGAACCAAAGGCTTCATATAAAGGATTTGGCTTCTCCTTGGGATTCTAATAAACATTGTTCTTATCTTTCCATCTTTTCTTCCCTTTTGCTTGCACATTCTTAGAGTCTCCAGCTAAGAGGGACTCATTCTTGGAAGATTTGATCACTCACATATGAATCGTTTATCTTTCTCCTAGATTGGTGATTTGGAGAAGGCATCTAGGGATGTCATTTTCCAATTTGGAGTGGTTATCCCCCCAGAGTGGAAAATTGAGAAACAAACTGAAAAATTTGAGCCAAGCTTCCTCAGAATCGAGAGAACCAATTGCTATTCCTTCTTATCAATCCCACACTACTTGCATTGCATGAATAGGGCTTTGAATTTAGTGAAGAATAGCTGAATTGTGTCAAAGTTATTGGGTTGTAGTGTTATTATATCATTCTATAGGATATGGCCCCTTAGATCATCCTATTTTATAAGCAAGTATTCGAGCTTGTGCCACACTTCTTTCAGAGTCTTGAGTACATAAAGAGGGAACAACAACTCAGTGGATATGTGGATGCACATGTAGCCGAAGGCTTCAACAATCCTATATAGATACTTTGATTTTTCAATATGTTATTGGGGTTTGAATGCTATTCCCATTGTCATCCTATATAGTCCCTTGTTGCATAAGGAAATTTGCATATCTATCCTCCCATGAAGGTAATTGAAGGGTGTAAGGATTCAAGGAGACATAGATGATGAATTCTCCATTTCACTACTATACTGATCAACAATTCTTCAAGAAATATTTGAATGTACCTGCAAAAACACTTCAATTTTCTAACATGCCAGATAAAACACTCCACTTCGACATGTGTACTTAATCAGATTCCATCACACCTAGAGAGACTTCTCTAGATGAATCCAGGGGGAGCAATGCAATTATTCCAAGAATTACAGTGGAAACTCAATGGCTTCTGGTGCAAGAATGGAATTTTGTGAGGTTCGTTTCTATCCTGAACAATGGGTATGATACCATGTTAAATTTAATGAACCATGGATCTTCAATCTTGAATGAAAGCAATCTGAAAGAAAGCATGCCGATAGAATCAACAATTCAATGTAAAAACTGATCAATGGATTCATGACTAAAATTTCACACAAATCGGATAAGAATTGGTCATAATATCATTACATTGATTATCATTAATGTGTATGTAATAAAATAGGCATACAATAGGAAAAATTCGAAAAAACTTGGGTGGATTCGAATTCACCACCTCAAACTAACTCATGAGCTAACTTTGTGTGAGAAAAATCAATACTGGATCTCACTAGTGGAAATCCGGATAACTAAATCAGTCTACAATCAGTTAACTCATGAGGGTAGGTGAAGAAAGGTTCCCCCACTCCCTTAAATCATGCAAACTGGAACTAGGCTAAATGATTGTAACTGAAGCATAATTGAACATAACTACTTACCTACCAAGGTCCATTGAAGGAGACTGTTGGTAGCACTCAAAGTGGGTTCCTAAATAATAGTGATTGGTCCCTAGGACACCTAAACTCATGCATGAAGGTGCAGTAAGTGGTAGGTGTCTCCTAGGTGTGCCCCCCATTAAGCGATGATGACCTCCTAAGCTAGTAAAATAAACCGAATAGACCATGTGGGAAAATGGAGGATTAATTAATCCTAACACATTGTAGAGAAACACAAATCTCAAAAGCAGTGCACTATAATTTCACAATGCACCGATAAAATAGGTTATAAAAAAACTATCAATGTAAATCGATGCATATCCTAAACCTGTACGCAATGTGATTATGGTGCATTGACATTTTCCAAGAGCACCGGATAACTAAATTTAAATTTAAAAGATTCATAATGTTAAGTGATGCAGTTATTCAACCTCTTTACACCGATACCATGGTGTGACTCAGTGTAATAGGTGCACCGTTATCACATACAAAATTTCGTACTAACTGAGGGAGGCTGGTGTGCTCTAACAACAATTGCACACCATTTATGGTGCGATGACATGTCCACAACGCACTATTTTTGGTGATGTAAAATTAAAAATAAAAATGTTTAACAATACGCTGACATTTATATGGTGTGACGTTAAATGATAAAAAGAAACTCACAACAGGATTCTATGATGCACACACTAAAATTGAGCGCATTGTCTGGACAGTGTGATGATGTGTGCCAATCGCATCACATATCCAAGACGTAATTAAAAAAAATCATTATGTTAAGCGATGTGGTCCTTTAACCTTTCTGACGCCTTAGTGCATTGATGTCAGAACAAGATTTGAACCCAAAATATGATGAGGAAATCTGACACAATCTGCCGAAATTGACCCTGCCATCGGATTTCAACTTTTTAATTACGATTTTATTATTATTATAAATTTTCTCTAGTTTCTGTCGTATATCCAACAAACATTGAATTTTCGACTTCTGTCTTCGGATATCTGACAATGAGATTACAATGGTTAATATCGTAATTTTTTTGGATATCTGATGATTATTTATCTTTAGAAACTAGATAATAGGATATTCTGACATGTTTGCTATACAAGCGACGATTTGTGAAAGTTATAATATTCGTGCGGACTGTTTTACATACGGTAAACCACAATTATTTCAATTGTTACTGTTAGCACTCAAAATTTACTTCAGGTTGTTAGAAGGAAATCTCAAGGTAACAACAGAACAACTTTATGAAAGAAAAATGGCTTTTCTCTTTCTAGAGAGGGATCTCTCATTAATTTTTAACAAGGCCAAATATGAAAATAAAATAAAGATTTAGATTGTATTTTTGGTTGAAACAGGGTAAGTAAACATTGGGAAATGGAGTCGAAATATATAATGAATGAACCCGAAGGATGTTTATGTTGATGTAATTGTAACTTCGGAATGTAGTCACTTGTATTTCTTATGTATTGTAACCCGATGTTTATTCCGAGAAGTGCTTGTAATGTAATTGATTCATGTCATGCCCCGATGTTCTGATAGGGAGTTTCTATAATATAAACAAGTCATGTCAAGTCAATGTGGGTAACCCTCCTATTGTTCAAGGGTTAAAGTCCCCGCAGTTCTAGGCCCCTAGGGTTGTTAAACTCACCTAGTGAAGTTGGCCCTAGTGAGTTATTGTCAAGTCAAGAATTAGTATAAATAGAGAGTGAGCCTCTCTATTTATGACACACTCACTCACACTTAGTTGTAGCGCATAGATGAGGGAGAAGAAGTTGTTGGGGCTAGAAAGAAAGAGGTTACTGCTCTTGGGAGATCATCTTACTATTTTGGGTTTTACTTTTGGTGTTGATTCTATCTCTGAGGAAGTTGCAGGGTTTTCTCCATTTATGGTTTCTCCGAGGAAAAAAACTGTGTTCATTGTCTCTTGTGTTTGATTGATGTGCTTGTTATTCTCTCAGTTAAAAGATCATAATACAATGCTAGCTTAATGTTAAAAATCTAACATGGTATCAGAGCTAACTTGAGAAGAAGACACTGTGCAGCTGCGGGATCTAGGGATTCCTAATTTTTGGATCTCTCTCCACATATTTTCAGCAAAAGAAGGTTGGGATGACTCTCCTCCCTAGGGCGCATCTTTCTGTTGAAGCAAAATATGATTTTGAGCTTTTTCAGTTGTGGACCCGACACTACTGCTGGAAATTAGGGATTTCCATTGAAGTGAAATTTTTGAGTGAGCCCAGGCCTGGATTGATCTCCTCCCCAAAATCAAAGTTTAGATATCAAGATCAAAGCATTTGGTTGGACAGAAATTCGAGAAAGTCAAACCCTAATCTGCTCTTGAACCAGCACTGCAGAAATTCAGCTCCAAATCCAGATCCGACATCTTGACCTGGTAAGCTCTAAATCTTTTGTATTTTGATTGGAGGTTCTCAGTTAAGATGTCTCATCATACCAAGCTTGATGAAAAGCTTGAGGGAGATGATAACTTTTGATCCTGGAAGTATAGGATCTCCCTGGTCCTGGAAGAAAATGAGTTGGACTCCTACATCAATGAGGAGGTTCTAGTTCCGGAGGAAGATGAGGCTCAGGCCTTACATAAGAAGAATTTGGTTGTGGAAAAGAGGATTATTTCTAATTCAATCAAGGATCACCTCATACCACAAGTGTCCTCCCTTAAGACACCTAAAGCTATGTTTGATTCCCTAACCAAACTGTTTGAAGGGAAGAACATAAACTAGAAGATGACTCTAAGGAACCGGTTGAAGAATGTAAAGATTCAAAATGAGGAGACCATCCAGTCATACTTCACAAGGGTCTCCCAGATCAAAGAACAACTTGAAGAAGTGGAGAATGCAGAAATTGTGATGACAACCCTGAATGGTCTCCCTAGGTCATGGGATTATTTCATCCAAGGAATCTGTGCTAGGAAGAAGCTAATCAAGTTCAGTAGAATGTGGGAAGGATGTTCACAAGAAGAAGCTTGAATACCAGCTCTAGAAGAAAATATGGGAAGTGAAGATCAAGCTCTCACAGTACACTCCAAGAAAGGCAGAAGGGAAAATCATCATCACCAAGGTAAGCATTTTCATCAGAAAAATAATTTTGTAAGAAGGGATCCATACAAACTAAGATGTTATACATGTGATGAAAGAGGAAACTTTTCTAGAAGCTGTCCCATGAATAAGAGTGGATCCAAGAAGAATAAGAGCTCCAAAAGAAGACATCATGCTCACACTGCTAAGGGTGATGATCCTCCCAAGAAGAAAGTAAAGCAAGAAAGTGAAGACTCTTCAAGTTATGAAGAATATGTTCTGATCTCTGCTCTCACGGGAACTGTCAGTCATGGAAGCAAAGATTGGCTTATTGACAATAGGGATTCCAAACACATGACAATATTCAAGGAATCTTTTGAGAAACTATCCGAACATAATTCACCCCATAAGGTGAAACTTGGTGATGACTACCAATATCCCATAAAAGGTAGTGGTGAATCCTCCTACAAGCTAGACTCTAGAAATTCTATGAAAATGAAGGATGTCTTGTTTGTACCAGGACTAAAGAAGAATCTTCTCTCCATATCGGTACTAGATGCAAAAGGAATGAGGGTTGCATTTGTAGATGGCCAAGTCCTCATGTGGCAAAGAGGAAAGACTATTGACGATGCAATAGTAATTGGAGAACAAGAAGGAGGATTATACAAATTGAAGGGCCATCCAGAGCAAGCTTTGGTCCATGACATAATAGAGCCAAATGAACTTTGGCATAGAAGGCTTGCACATGTGCACTATAGAGCACTACCACTTGCAAGCAAAGTTGTTGAAGGCCTTCCATAAATTCAAGCAAAACATGAAGGAGTCTGCAAAGGATGTGCGAAAGGAAAGAACACAAAGAAGACATTTCCAATTAGTGAAAGCAAAGCAAAAGGAATCTTGGAAATCATTCACTCTAATTTATGTGGTCCAATGTCATCCAGTTCTTTAAGCAGGTATGTATACTATGTTTATTTTATTGATGATGATTCTAGGAAGACATGGATATACTTTATGAAGAACAAAGATTAAGTTTTCATCAAGTTCAAGGATTTCAAAGCCTTAATCGAGAACCACACAAAAAAGAAGATCAAGAACTTTTGATCAGATAATGGCGGAGAATTCACATCAAATGAATTCAAAGAGTTATGCAAAGATTCAGGGATTAAGAGGGAGTTATCAACTCCGTATAATCCACAACAGAATGGGGTTGCAGAAAGGAAGAATAGAACTATCATGGAAGCTGCAAGAGCAATGCTTCATGATCAAGATCTTCCCATGCATCTATGGGCAGAAGCTTCTAGAACAGCGGTGTATGTACAGAACCATACTCCACATAGAGTATTCAAGAACAAGACACCTGAAGAAGTCTTTTATAGAAAGAAGACAGAAGTCATCCATCTCAAAATATTCGGTTGTCCAGTATACATACACATTCCAAAAGAAAAGAGGAAAAAGTTAGATGCTCCAGGAAAGAAGGGTATATTTGTGGGATACTCTAAAAGCTCAAAGGCTTACAGAATATACTTTCTAGGATTCAAGAAGATTGACATCAGCAGGGATGGAACATTTGACAAAGACTCAGCTTACAACAAATCCAGAAAGAGACCTGTTGAAGATCCTAAAGAATCAGAAGCACCCATAATTCATGACACAACGATGAATGAAGAAACTCAAGAAGAAGATAGAGAATTTGAAGAACCTCAAGAACCTGTAGATTCACCTCAAGAGTAAAATCCTCACAAGAGGAAACCTGCTTGGGTCCAAGAAGCTATCCAAGGTGTGGAAAGATATGGGGCTCCAAAAGAGAATCACAGAGAAAGAAAGAGGACCAGGGCTTGCTTTGGGTATGTAGCTTTATCATGTGACTTTATCAATAAAGAACCTTCCAACTATGAAGAAGCGGCATGTTATCACCCGCCTTGTAGTTTCCTGCTTGAGGTGGATCCAGGATGGATGGTAGAGGGGCAAGCAACTAAGGGGTGGAACCACGACTGCCTAGACGCCCAAATGGATGGTTGTCATGCTAATCAAGGCAGCCTTCACTTTAGGTTATCCTAGTCCAGGACAATAATGGGGGAGACCCGGATCTACTCCCGATAGGAGAGATCGGACCTAGACACCAGAAAAAGATCAGATGGGGCTTCAGGGTACTTAAGGTGCAAGGTGAATGGAAACCCTAGATCTAGGGTTTAGGTACTAGCAACTGGTGGAGGTGACCACTATCTTGGGAAACGTAACTATAATAGGGTAAACAAGGACAGAGTTGGGACTATCTAGTACCTAGAAATCAGACTCAATGAAAGGTGTTTGAGCTATCAGTGAATGTTGGTAGATGGAAAAGGCTAAGAGCCTAAGGGCAGCGCTAGCTTGGAGATCAGTGATTTGTATGCATTGGGAAATGGATTCAGTAGTAAGACAATGTTTTAGGAAACCCACTTGGGAAACACCTTGATCTACGAAACCAGAAAGCAATTGGTCCAGAAAAGCCAAGGTACAAGAAACCCAGCTCAGTAGAAAGCTAGCGCTAGGGCCTAGGAAGACAAATCTGAAGCTTTAAGGGGTACCAAAATGCTGATGGCTCAGCATTGAGGATGAGAAGAGATCAGGGAGACTTGATCTACAAGCCCAAATCAGGAAAAAAACCTGAAAATTAGATCTAGAAAAGTCAAAATCTGATGATGGGGCTAGGAGGCTAAAAACTGATTTTCTTAGATCTAGGGCAAACCAGGATGAATTAGAACAATGTTGAGGGTGTTCTGGGATGCTTGGGACCTGATATATCATCCCATCATGTCATATTTTAGAAAAACCTACTTCTAGAAAAGGCCAATTTTCAGTGAGGGCGCTAGGGCAGTTTCAGTCTATTTTTTAGATCCAGGCCAAACTGTTGGGCCCTCTTGACAGTGTTGGAGTTGATTTGGACTGCCCAAGACCTGATCTATCCTTCTGTGAGGTCAAAAATAAAAAAAAACTCAAAACCCTAGCGGGTCAATTTTTTCAGTGGGGGGTTATGCAGTTTTCTACTAAAAAATCAGATCTAGGTCAATCTATGAGGAATTTGACCAGCGTTCTAGTTGATTTAGTTCGGGGGAGACCCGATCTATGAAACTTGAAAATGGTTTGGAAAAATATCGGATGGTTCCCTGATTATTTGATTTTTTAGGTTTTTATGGTTTAGGAGTTTTTAGAAAAATAGTTAAACTTCAGCAAGGTACAATGGAATAAGATCAGAAAATAAGAAACTACCTATGGATATTACCTAGATAAGCTTGTAGAAGTCTGTAACACTGACGATCCTAGCTATCCAATCAATCCTAGAAGATCCTCGTGATTTCTATGGCATATGCAAGCTCCAAGCCATCAAAGCGCCCCCTACCCTGCATGAGCAAACGTCAACCATATCAGATTTGCACATACAAAATAAAGAAACTAAATGCTACAAGACATTAAAATGAAGTAATCATAGATCGCAATGAAACATTGAAAACACCCTGATCCAAGACGAAGAGAACCGAGTGAGTTGAGGTCCCCCTACAAAAACGCTCCAGCCAAAACACCCTCCTATAGACAAAACAATGATAGCCACGAAAAAAATAGATCTCACGGGAATTTCCACGATGCTAGTAAGCTAAAGACAAGCTAATCACCATTTGAGCACATCAGATGCAAAGCAAATCCAGAAAAATTTCCACAGAAAAAGTCTTTCTATTATTTAGATCCAAGAGCTAAAGACCCCTTACAAATGAGAAGCTCTCTCCTTTAAATAGAAATGAGAGAACCTCAATCATAACCAAATCCTAACCACTCTCAAAACGAGTGGCTAAGATTAAAAGATACAATGTTCTAATCAATGGTTGAGATGAGCTCAACATATAATACATGGATCAATATAATTATAATTTACCAAAGTGGACTCAAACGACCCAAATAAAGATAACCCACTCAACAAGAAATAAATGAAAGCACATGGTGGGTCCAATGAGTGTTTGACTAAATCCGTTTGCGTGTCCCCATGGCACAATAAATAATATAACAATTTAAAATTTTGACTTTTTTGCCTCCTTGAGGAAATCGTGGGTCTCCCAAAAAGCTCCAAAAAATATATAAAATTTGCCCAAAAATAGGTGCAGGCCCCATAAAATGCTGAAAATATTGGAGAAGGTGTGGAAGACATCAATCTCATCATTGTGACTCACCCCATGCCATTTATTTGTATCAGTAGCCCAAATCGATTTCTTCAATAGCCATTTAATCATTTTTATTCTGCCTCGGGAAACATGATATTGCTAAAACAGCCTCCTAGGGTGCCTGATTTGTCAAATTGATCCCTCCAAGCTCTCTGGGATGGAGGTACAATGGTACAAACAAGTGGCTGCACCCCCCTATTCCCATACAACGCGCTAGGAGATCCAACTGAAACATCTCCTTGCTCAAACAAATCAATCTGTGAAGAAAAACTGCATCAGAAAACCAGAATAAGCCTAATCACATCTATAAGTGCTCAGAAATGGAAATAAACTCCCTCATTGGACTCAAAGAGTCTCAATCCATCAAAGGTGTATACTCATACCCCTCATAGGTCTCTGTCTGATCATCAATCATAACCAATAAACAATATAACCATCTGTGAATAATTAGACACCAATAATAACTCAGAATAGATCAATCTGCTGCAAGGGTTAAGAGTTTAAACCATGCTCTACAACTCACACACGTAACAAAATCAACAAGTAGCATTCATTTCACTAGCCGTACATCAACAAATACTTATAAATATCAGGCTTTATTTATTATTACTTAGACTTAGACTTTCAAGACTATACTCATTTCATAGCTATAGTCATTTTGCTGGTGAAGGGTGAAAGGTGGAAATGAGAGGGTGAATCCGCGGACCTGGGTAACACTTTTTGGCAAGCGCATTTCGGCAAAAAAAGAAAAACGCACCTCGGTTGAGGGCTTGTTAAACCCTCGACCGAGGTCTTAATATCTCGACCGAGGTTTTATCAAGCCCTCGACCGAGGTTTTGTTCAGCCCTCGACCGAGGTATTTAAATACCTCGGTCGAGCGCTTTACAAACCCTCGGTCGAGGTTTCGTTAAGACCTCGACCGAGGTATTTAAATACCTCGGTCGAGGTTCATACCTCGGTCGAGGGCTTAAGAAAATAGACTTAGCCCACATTCAAACAAATGAAAAATTTTCTGTGTCTTGCAGAGGTGTACACCTTGCCATTCCTAGCACATAACTGAGCGGAGTTGATACCGATAAATTCACCAACGAATCTTCTATCCATTGAGGTATCATACACGCATTTTGGCATTCATATGAAATTTATTTTTTAATTACTTCTAAAACTTATACTTAGAAAACCACACTGCAACTTCGAAGCAGCTCAAAGAAAAATCCGCAGAGTTAAAAATACACAACCAAAAAATTCTTAAAAATGCACACATCACATATCGACGTGTCCTCTTCAAAAGGGTATCTTTGGTTTTTCAATTTTTGAAAAAATAGAAAAAATTGCTTTACGTGGACAAATATGTGTTTAAAACGATGTTGAAATCGAATGTGGTCACTTTCGAAAAATAATAAATAATTGTATAATGCGAAAAAAATTAACAAAAAAATATGCACATCACACTGCATTTTATGTAGATCATGCTCATATATATATTTTGTAAAAATTATTAATGCAAGATTGAATTACTCTACGTGGACACAAGCCACTTATTGGCTTCTTCAAATTTTTAAGGTCACACAGTTCATTAAATGCAAAAATTCACACATTAAATGACATGGGAATATTTTTAAAAAAATATCACCATGAAGCCAACATAATATTCTACAATTTGTTTTTTTACTGCAAGTTAAAATTCACATGGCATATATGCGTTTTGAGGGCTTCTATCTAGCACATGAGTAAAAAATCAGGTTTTCATCGCCAAATTTGGCCAAAAAGTGTTACCCATCTTCATGGAATCACCCGAGAAGGCTAAGGCAAAGGATGACCTCCTACTCAACATCATGACACTTTGGACAAGGAAAGGGAGAACTCACTATAACCAATACTGGACAAAAAACAACACAAGGAATGGCGGTGCCTCACAAATGGATGAGTTGTTTAGAGAGTGCTTATTCAACTTAGGCATCATGTCTACATCAATATTGATCCAATTTCATTAGGACCACATTTTATTCTGTGGCCTTTTTGGCCTATATGAACCCTTTGGGACTTCACCAGTGCTCAAAAGACCAGCTAATCGCAGCTTTCATCCGGGCCATATTTATTTTTAACAAGGTCAGCAATTCTTTGATATAACATTTTTTAACCCTTGCTTTTTGCACCTTTTCTTATACTCTTCAAGGAGTATTTTATCATTTCATTGCTCTTGCCCTTTTTACATATGTTAAGAAACACAGTTTTACAATTTTCATTTTCCATGGGTGCATATTTAATATTTCAATAAAAGTAGTACATGAGCTTTCAGTTTTAGCCAACAACATTTCAAGTGACTAGGGGGAATTCTACACAGTGCCAAACATCGGGACAACCGACCAGAATGATTTAGGCATACTATCCAACTTACCAAAGGAAAGTTTTGTCACCAAATCAGAGTCAAGACACAATGTAAATAGGGAGGCTTGTCCAACAAAGGTTCTAGCGGGCAAAAAGGTCCTCCATGCCACAAGTCAAGAAGTTAGTCGGGTTGAAATTAAACTGGAAGGTAATGGATGGATGAAGACAATGAAATGATGGAGCCAATCACTAGCAAGCCAAAACAATGGTGGGAATGACTACCTCTATTCTCCCTAAGGAGGGTAAAACCAATGAGTATAGATCAAGAACTTCAAAGCCAGAGTAAGGACATCAATACATAGTATAATATACAACCAAGTCCATATAAATATTACTGCCAGATCATAATACCACAAATCAATATATGTCACAAGAATCAATATAAGAGCAATAATAACCATAACACCATATAAAATACTGAGTCATATCCATGCAATATAATCCATCTGAAACACCATATATCTAATGAGAAAGTACTGATATAACACTAGGCATCCACTACTACTCTGAAATAACATAAATGGCTATATCGGTCCTCAAATCTGAGTGTCATGAGACTCAGTCTTGGGATGGGAGAGTAAAATAGTCCACTAATACAAAAATGATCCATTAGAAATGCTCATCTCAGCATCTCATATGTAAGAGATTTGGCTGAAAAATGTGCTGTGTCTGAAAAATAGAATATGGTAGCCCAACTACTATATATGTGATAACATCTGGCTCCAGCTGGGACAAGTGCTTTGCTGAAAAGAGCGCTTGAGAACCTCATAATCTCTGGTCCTCGCACTCTGCTTCTCGCAACTCATAGACTGGTCGTCACAACAATATGTGGATAATATATAAAATACTGAAAATAAAGATGCATGAAACTGAAAAGCGGAAAATAAATCTAATCTATAACCACAACTTTCAATAAAAGTTTGATTTTTTTAATTTTATTTTGCAGGATAACAAAATTACACTAAGAGCTTCAAAGGTGAGCTTCAAACAACAAAGCAAGATTCTATACTACTACCGGGAAAGGCTTATTCAGATCCTACCTACTCTAACCTAACCAATTAGAACACATATTTCATTAAATTTGGAAATATTCTATTACAAGGACTATTACAAGGACTTCATCCACATTGAGTTTTTTTGGAAATCTCTAAATACATATTCTATTAAATCTAGAAAAATCAACTCAAAGAACTATTCCATTAAATTTGGAATAATTAATCCAATGAACTACTTTCTCAATTAATATTTTTTATTTATTTCAAGTAAAACTTTAGTATTCAACTATTCAAAAGGAAATATTACATCTTAATTAGAACTAGAGGAAATATTACATCTCAATTACAACTAGATGGGTTAGATCTAAAATTTAGAACTTTTGCTAGATTGAGTTCTTTCAAAATGAGGAAAGTCGTAGCATTTGAATCCTACATAATTTATATTAATATTATTTATAGGTTGTATTAGATGTTAAGTTGATTAAATTATTTTATGACATAATATCAACATTGTATTTGTTACTACAATAATTATAAACATTGTCATAGTAATTATTTTTGTCTTTGTTATGTATGTTGTTTTATTTTTGGAAATTGGCACCACTTATAATCAAAATGAAAAATTATGTTATGACTTTAAAGTCTAAGTTTTACCCTTGTAATGATTAAAGTAAATTATGAATTAAAATAGCAACATAATTTATTATTGTTGTTGTTGGCAGTGGTAGTGTATTAGAAACTAAGTTGATGAATGCTTACTTTATGAATAATAGATTAACTTGAGAAATTTCTTACCTATAAATTTATTTAATGATATTGATGTTAGTAAAGCCTCCCTTATTTATTAGTATTAATTATTTTAATAATCAAAATCAATTATGAACTAGAATAGCATTAGCGCAATACAATTTGATTTTTTTCATATACAAGAGGAAAGGGGAAAAACCAACTAAACTAATTATTGCAAGTGTTCATTATTTATTTATGAAGCATTTGAACAATGTGTTTAATTGAAAAGAACATATTTATAATGAAAATATAGATATCTTACAATATTTATATTATCATTAAGATTGTATATCATCTATTAATTTATGTTAGGTCACGGAGGAATCGAACCACCATCGTCCTGCTTGTAATGTAGGTGCTCTTCCATTGAGCTAGCACCCTTTACGACATGAGGGGAGAGGGACTGTGTTAACACCTAGATTGCACATTTCTAATCCTCCGTGACAGATCAAAATGATGATAGTCTTAAACTTTGATTCTTTCAAAATGATGAAATTCTTAGACTTTGATTCCTTACATAATTTCTATTAATATTATCTATAGTTTGTATTAAATGGTAAATTGATTAAGTTTATGTAATGACATCAATATTGTATATATTACTATGATTAAGAAATTGAATTATAATTTGATACGATAACTATTACATTGTTGGTGTTGAGTTCCTATACTAGTAGAAGGTTGGCACAATTTTAGAATGGCCCATTTAAAAACTATTTAATGACATAATACAAATGTATTTGTTACTATAACAATTTTAATTCTCGACATAGCAAGTAATATTGTATGTGTTGAGTATCATGTTGTAATATATTAGAAGGTTGGAACATTTTACAAGTGACAAGAAAAACTATTATATATTAAGTGTTACTATGCTAATTTTATTATTTTAACGATAAAAAAAAATTATGCGTTAGAATAGAAAATATAATTTGTTTATATTACTATTATTTATATTTTCTAATAAAAGTTAAGTTGATCAATGATTATATCACGAAAAATAGATTGTAGAAGACTTTTTTACATATTATTATTAAAGTTATTTAATGACATTAATAATCAATGTTTGTTGCTATTATTATCTTGGAATTTCATTTAATTGAAATTATGTTAACTAATGTGTCTAGGCTGAGTTACCATAGTAAGTCTAAGCCTTTTTTGAGTATGATGTTTTATTTTTGGAAGTTGGCACCACTTGATAGTGGACAAGAGACAATATTTTATGACTTAAAGTAAAATAGGTTTTATCGTAGTAATGATTAAAATAAATTATGAATTAGAATAGAGACATGATTTATTATTATTATTGTTGTTGTTGGTGGTGTATTAAAAACTAAGTTAACGAATGTTGATTTTATGAATAACATATTTATGTGAGAAATTTTACCTATAAATGTATTTAATGATATACTTTGATTATCATTAATATTTATATTTACGTATTAAAACAAGTCACCAATATTTGACTAGTGAATTGTTAATAATTTGTGGAAAAAATTTCTTACATAACATAAAGTTATTTAACAACAAATGAATATTGTGTTGTGACTATTATTAACTTATGTAGTATTGACATTAAATGTTAATACTTGTCTATTTATTTTCGGGATTAACCTATGTGAAAGCTTTTCAAACCATAATGAATAAATTTTACATTGTTCCCCTGAAGATCATGTGTGAAGTGCCCACTTAAAATGTTGGTTTGAAAAACTCACTGACAACTTAATCCAGAAAATCATTCACAATGATGACAAACTGTGAAAGCCTACACTCTGAAAATGTTACTACTGTCTTTGTTGAGTATAAGATATTGCACTAATACAAAGTTCACACCACTTTAAAGTCTATAGAAGAAAATATAATATTAATTAGAAAGCAACAGAGTAGAATAATTAAATTTATCTCAATTATAATAATAAATAATAGGGAAAAGTCACTTCAAACCTTATTGCAAGTGCCTTACATTATTCACAAAGGAAGTCTAGAAGATGTTTTAAGGTTAATTATTGAATATGATTATGCACATTTGATATAGTGACATGTTTAGTTTATGTAAAAAAACAAATTGAAAAGTTAAAAATTGAATGTTGTTATCTAATTCACATAAAGTACCATCACTTGAATTAACATAGAAGTTGAACAAATATTTTCATATTAGTAAATAACATAAAATTCCTCAAAAAAAGGCTTGAAGAGAATATTTGATATACAACAAACATTGAAAAGTGCTTCTTCTTGTATATTAATAACTCGTTCAAAGAGAAAATTACATTCATGAATCACCTCCACCTAATATCCTTATATTTAGTCAAGCAACTCAATTACAACTTGTACACTACATTTATTTATCGTGTTCTTCATGCAATCTTGTTCTTTTGCATTCATGCCCAATCTATGGTATTAACTAGAATAGATCCAAGTCATGTGTCATCAAGGTTTGATACCCAATATTGTTCTAAAATTTTCCCTTGTATTTCCCTGAACTAGGCTTCCATCAATCAACCTTTACATGAAGAGTCTCACTTTCATCATTCTAGAAGATATATGAGGTGTTTTTTGTCATCCAGATCATCTCTCCTTCATCATCAGCTCATGATCTAACTAGCAACATATTTCCTTTCTCAAATTCAATCATAGGATTGAATCTTGGCTTTAGCTTGTTGCACTTGGGTCCAACATATACTAGTTCATCTGTCACATTATCAAAATCTTCATCCATAATACTTATATTCCATGCAGTGCATTATGATCAGCATTAAATCTCACATGGATTAAATTGTCTTTATAATGCAATGTATTTGATGATAATGTCTAACATGAATTAAAGCTAACATGATGTTACTACTTAATGATTGATTTTCTGGATTAAGTTAAGTGAAATATTTTCAGTCTACAATGAGTTTTTCATGGTTCTCGTAACAAGCATGGGTGGAGTGTCCACTCAAAACATTGGTCTAAAAAAAGTTCACACAGTTTAATCCAGAATATCAATCACAATGATGACAAACTGATAAAACCTACACACTCAAAAGGTTAGTACTGTATTTATTGAGTATAAGTTAATATACTAGTACAAAGTTGGCACCACTTTAAAGTCTACACGAGAAAATATAGTTATGAATGTGAATGCAGCATAGTAGTACAATTAAATTTATATCAACTATAATAACGAATAATAGGGAAAACTCACTTCAAACCTTATTGCAAGTTCCTTACATTTACTCACAAACCAAGTCTATAAGATGTTTTTAGGTACATTCGCATAAAGTATCATCACATGAATTAACATGAAGTTGAACCAAATTTTCATATATGTAGCAAATAATATAAAATTCCCCAAAAGGTATCTTGAAGAGAAAATTTGATATACTACAAACATTGGCATATTTTTTTTCATGTATATTAACTAGTCATTCAAAAAGCAAAATTACATTCATTAATCATCTCCACCTAATCTCCTTATATTTTCTGAAGCAGATCAAGTACAGCTTGAGCATGAATATTTCCACAGTTAATCATAATGACAAAGAGAGTTTATGGAATTAAATTGTGTATTGAAACATCCCTACATTTCAAGTGGACACTCCACCAATCATCAGGGGAACAAAATGAAAAGCTCAAAGTGGTATTGAAGAGAGTGAGCAAAAGCTAATAATAAATAAGGTAACATTTTTGTACATGCATTAATGAATATAATTATGCACATTTGATATAGTGACATGCTGTGTTGATCTAAATGACAAATTGAAAAGTTAAAATTTGAATGGTGTTAACTAGTTCGCATAAAGTATCATCACATGAATTAACATTGAACTTGAAGTGAAATTTTCATATATGCAGTAAATAATATAAAATTTATCAAAAAGTAGCTTAAAGAGTATTTATTATACTACAAACATTGAAATTTTTTTCTTCATGTATACTAAAATTCATTTAAAAAGCAAAATTACATTCATGAATCATGTCCACCTAATCTCCTTATATCCGCTCAAGCAGATCAAGTACAGCTTGTACACCACATTTATTTATCTTGGTCTTCTTGCAATCTTCTTTCTTTGGCATCCATGCCCAAACTATGGTATTAATTGGAATAGATCCAAGTTTTGTGTCATCAGGATTTGGTACCCAATATTGTTCTAAAATATTTCCCTTGTATTTCCCTAAACTAGGCTGCCACCAAACAATCTTTACATGAAGGGTCTCGCTGTCATCATCCTGGAAGATATATGAGGTGGATTTTTCCATCCAAATCATTTCTCCTTCATCCTCATTTCCTGATCTAACAAGAAACAACTTCCTTTTCTCTACATCAGTTCTAGGATCGAATGTTGGCTTTGGCTTGTTGCACTTGGGTCCAACATATACTGGTTCATCTGTCACATTATCGAAATCTACATCCGTAATACTTGATATTGCATGGAGTGCATTACCATCAATGTTAACATTTTTCCTCATCTTGGGCCAAAAATCATCAGAAGAAGAATCACTTTCATCCAAGGGTGTATGGTCATTATAGATTCCATCTAATGCATCAAGAACTCTTTTTCAATAATCTAGTTCTTTATTCCATTCCTCTGTAACAATTGGTGAATTCTCATTGCCAATAGTCTCTTTCCACATTTTTATGTATGATGTTATTCCTTCCTTTAGTTCTTTTAAATAAACATCATTGTCTTTGGGACGTAAGAAAGATGGCTTCCCTGTGGGAAATATAGGTTGACCTTCATCATCTATATTCCACAACTCAACTGGTTCTGACCACTTAATGTCTCTGATGGATTCTTTATACCTCATAACTAGAACATCATTGAGTACAAGAAGAAAGAAGTACTGGACATTAAGATGTCTAACTAGTGCATTTTTCCCCTCCTTGATGTACCCATTAAGAAAACTTTTGAAGTCATACACTTTGCCAATAAGTTTAGGTGGAAACGCCTGTTTTTCTTCTATTGTGCAATATGTATCCATCATCTTAGATAAAAAAATATATATCTGTACTTTTCAAGTTGGAAGACATTCTTCCCTAGGTTCCATCTATGTCTTCATGGGTCTGCCCCACAAGAAAGAACCCAACCTCAATAGTGATGAAGACACCAAGTGTAGTTAATAGTGATAGAAACATGAAAACATAACAATTCTTATTATCACTAGCTACATTGTCCAATTGTAACAATAAATGTGGAGGAAGAGGTTTAAAATCAAGATTTTGATTTTTTGAGCTTCCATTTAAAGATAGGAAAGCATCCTTGTACACTCTACATTTTCAGTAAATAGAGTTTTGAAGTAATGCATTTGAAAGTGGGTTTCTTGAACTTCCACTCTCATAAAGCAAATCACCATACATATCAAGGTGTGGGTCTTCAAGGTCCCTCAAGCACTTTGCAAGAGATGTACTGGTAAATTGTGATCCCATGTGTACAAATGGTAGGGATAAATGACCAAAACCTCATGTGTTATGCCCATGTTTTAGCACACCTGAAAATGACAAACCCAAGTTTGTTCCTGCAACAGATTTTGATTTGACATGTAATCTTGGGATGAAGTCTTTGTTTTGTCCATTTTATCATGGATAATGCTCAAGTATTCCTTTGGATACCGCTTTGACATAATTCTATGGGCATAGTAGCAAAATCTTCCACACATAGCAATCTTGTTATGTTTCTTCAGTCTAGCTCATGCCTTTTCTTCCAGCTCTTTTGTAGTCGTTGTCTTCATCTGTGCTTTCAACACGATACATTCACTACATTTATTGAAGTTAGTGTTCTTTGAGAATGCAACATATGGAAAATGAGTATTCCAAATCTTGCTCGTTGTTTGTTGTGATATTGGTGGAAAATTGAGCTCTTGAAGAGCCTCATTGATCTCTTTTAACAAAGAAATTTGGGTGTACGTTGATGGAAGTAGTATTAAAGGAGCAGAAATTCCATCTTCTTCAACTTGTTGTGTTTGGTTCAGTGAAAAATTTGAATTATCCATGACAATTTTGTGCAACATTTCTATGGTTGGCACAGGTTGTGCACATGGTTTGCATTTGTTGGTGTTACCATGAATTCCTTTGACATGTCCTTATTGGAAGTTATGTTGGTAAGTATATAAGGTGCTTTGAGGAATATTATGTATCTTGTACCATGATTTCTTACAAATAATATCTCCATTAAACCTCATGTCCTTTACTTTCCTAACAGTAGGAGGTAGGCCATGGCCATGGCTCTTTGACATGATTGTGTTGGAAAGGAGTGAATTCAAGGCAAATTCCCTAATGTCATTTTTTTAAGAGTTCCATACCCCTTCTAGTAGCTGTAGTGGCTTTCCTATCCACATGTTGAAGACAATCTTGTTTGCAACATTCATCTGCTGCCAAAATTTAGTTTCTTTCTCTTCATCTCTTTGTATTTGAAAGTTTCCAACTTATTTTGTAGCCACAACTCGTTTAATCCTTTTATATGGCCTCGTCATGTGCATAGCAATTGATTCTGGATATTTTTCATTGTAAAGATCACCATCCCATGTGTTTAAGGGACTTGTGTCCTCTATAAGATCACATACCACCATTTCATTGGGTGCCTCCCTGAAATTTTCATTCACCCTTGTAATCTCACCTTCATTGTCCACCAACTCATTTATTGACCATCTAACCAAAAAATGTATAGACTTATCTCTAATTCTACATCTTTCACAATTTCTTTCTATGTCTTCCACAAAAACACCAAATTCCTTTTCACCTAACCTTTCACCCTCAACCATGTCATCCTCACAGACATTAACTATGATCCCTTTGGCAATGCACATGCTTGTTCCCGTGCACTCATGTGTAAGAGAAAACTTTTTGCATGTGAATGTAAGCCTATCTTGGGGAGCATTTACTTGATGATCATGACAATGAGGTTCCAAATCTGATTCTGGAAAAATTTCATAAGATCCCAATGCAACCCTAGTGTATTTTCAAATCATGTTGGATGTGGCAAAAGAGCATCATGTTTTAACACCTTCTCAATGTTAACCACTATGGACCCTTTATTTACCATACTTCCATGCACCTTATGACCAATCTTTGTATTGAATATGGAGCCTTCACCCACCGTCACTCCACATTGCAAAATATATACCTTGTCTCCAATAGAAAATGCAGAAAAGACATTTGCACATATACAACAAATTAGACAAACTTAGTATTTGCTAAAAAATAACAAGCAATGTACTATAAAAAACACTTAACACGTGCTTCAAGATTTTGATTTACCTTTGTTATGCCTCAAGTCTATGATCTTCCATGGATGTAAGTCCCCTTCATCAATATCTTCCACAATCAAATGTGGTTCAATAACATCAATTATCAAAACCATAACATATCCTACATTAATCCTTTTCCCACCATAATGAGTTGTAGTATCTGTAGATTCAACCCTTCCTAGTCCAATAACTTGATCATTAATTAGGAGGTTAACATAGTCCCTCTTATCAAAATTATATTTTCCATTGTAACTCCTCCCAATTTCTGTAAGACATTGGAATTGTAGTTTGTAATTAAGGTTAAACCATATGAAGTGTATGTTCAAAAAGGTAATATAGTTGAAATAATTCAAAACAATAGGGTAGCCCTTTTGTATGCCACGAAACATTGTTTCCCTACATATTGTGTGCGCTAGCAAAAGGGAATTTACATATAAATTACATAAAATATATATGAAGAGATAACAATAAGAGATCCAAGAAGTATTAGAGAATGACAGATATCAACTTAGATAAAACCACCAAATTCCTTTTTGACTTTGGACATGGCACTTATATTATTGATGTATGTGTATGAATGTAATGGAAATCTAGCTAGAGTTAGCTTCTATTCTTAAAACGTTGCACGATGAATGAAAGTTAATGTGTGTTAGTTTTCATACTGTAGTTTTCCATCTAACAGAACCAAATTGTCATCAATCACATTACATCATGATGGAAATCTAGTTGGAGTTAGTTTTCATTCATAAAACATTGCATGGTGACTAAAAGCTAATCTATGTTAGTTTTCATAAGGTAGTTTGTCATCTAACACACCCACATTGTCATCAAATACATTACACCATAATGGAAATCTAGTGGAGTTAGCTTCCTTCTAACAACATGGCATGGTGAATGAAACCTAACCTGCGATAGCTTTCATAAGGAAGTTTTCCATCTAACACAACTACATTGTCATCAATCACATTGCACCACGATGGAAATTTAGATGGAGTTAGTTTTCATTCTCAAAACATTGCACAGTTAGTGAAAGCTAAAGTGTGTTACTTTTCATAAGGTAGTTTTTTATCTGACACAACCACATTGTCATTAATCACATTGCACCATGATAGAAATCTAGCTTGAGTTGGCTTGAGTTGGCTTTCGTTCTTAAAACATTGCACTGCGAGTGAAAGGTGATGTGTGTTAATTTTCATAACGTAGATTTCTATATAAAACAAACACATTGTCATCAAATATATCACATCATGATGGAAATATAGCTGGAGTTAGTTTTACTTTTAACAACATGGCACGATGAGATAAAGTTAATGTGTGTTAGCTTTCATAAGGTAGTTTTTCATATACCACAACCACATTTTCATCAATAACATTGCACCGCAATGGAGATCTAGTTGGAGTTAGCTTTCGTCCTTAAATCGTTGCACGGTGAGTGAAATCTAATGTGTGTTAGCTTTCATAATGTAGTTTTCCATCTAGCACAACCACATTGTTATCAATCACAATTCACCATGATGGAAATCTATTTGGAGTTACCTTTCATTCTTAAGACATTGCACGGTGAGTAAAAGCTAATGTGTTAGTTGTCATAAGTTAGTTTTCCATCTAACACAACCACATTGTCCTACATTATACCATGATGGAAATTTAGCTGGAATTAGCTTTCCTTCTAACAACATGTCATGATGAGTGAAAGCTAATGTGTGTTAGTTCATTGCACCATGATGGAAAGTTAGCTGGAGTTAGCTTTTGTTCTTAAAACATTGCACGTTGAGTGAAAGTTAATGTGTGTTAGTTTTCATAAGGTAGTTTTCTATCTAAAACAAACACATTGTTATCAAATACATAATAAGATGATGGAAATATAGCTATAATTAGCTTAACTTTTAACGTGTTATTTGTCATTCTTAAAGCATTGTACGATGAGTGAAAGAAAATGTGTGTTAGCTCATTACACCAAGATGGAAATCTAGCTGAAGTTAGCTTTTGTTTTTAAAACATTGCACGGTGAGTGAAATTTAATGTGTGTTAGAATTCATAAGGTAGTTTTCTATTTAAAAGAGTCACATTGCCATCAAATACATAACACCATCAAATACATAACACCATGACGGAAATCTAGTTGAAGTTAGCTTTAGTTCTTAAATCATTGCACGATGAGTGAAATCTAATGTGTTAGATTTCGTAATGTAGTTTCCATCTAACACAACCACGTTGTCATCAATCACAATGCACTATGATGGAAATGTAGTTGGAGTTAGATTTCATAAGATATTTTTCTATCTAACACAACCAAATTGTCATCAAATACATTACACCATGATGAAAATCTAGTTGGAGTTAGTTTTCTTACTAACAACATGGCACGATGAGTGAAAGTTCATGCGTGTTAGCTCATTACACCATGATGAAAATCTAGCTCGAATTAGTTTTCTATCTAACAAAACCACATTGTCACATTACACCGTGATGGAAATCTAGTTGGAGTTAGATTTCGACCTTAAATCGTTGCACGGTGAGTGAAATCTAATGTATGTTATCTTTCATAATGTAGTTTTTCATTTAACAAAACCACATTGTCATCAATCAACATGCACTATGTTGGAAATCTAGCTAGAGTTAGCTTTCATTCTTAAAACGTTGTACGGTGAGTAATAGCTAATATGTGTTAGCTTTCGTAAGGTAGTTTTTCATCTAACACAACCACATTGTCATCAAATACATTACACCATGATGCAAATCTAGCTGGAGTTAGTTTTCCTTCTAACAACATGGCACGATGAGTGAAAGCTAATGTGTGTTAGCTTTCATAAGGTAGTTTTTCATCTAACACAACCACATTGTCATCGATCACATTGCTCTATGATGGAAATATAACTGGAGTTAGCTTTCATCCTTAAATCATTGTACAATGAGTGAAATATAATGTGTGTTAGCTTTCATAATGTAGTTTTCCATCTAGCACAACCACATTGTCATCAATCACAATGCACCATGATGGAAATCAAGCTAGAGTTAGCTTTCGCTCTTAAAACATTGCACGGTGAGTAAATCTAATGTATGTTAGCTTTCATAAGGTAGTTTTCCATCTAAAACGGTCACATTATTATCAAATACATTACACCATGATGAAAATCTAGCTGGATTTAGCTTTTCTTCTAACAACATGGCACTATAAAAGAAAATTTATGTGTGTTACCTCATTACACCATGATGGAAATCTAGCTGGAGTTCGCTTTCTTTTCAACAACATGGCACGATGAGTGAAAGTTAATGTGTGTAATCTTTCATAAGGTAGTTTTCCATGGAACATAACCACATTGTCATCAATCACATTGCATCGTGTTGGAAATCTAGTTGGAGTTAGCTTTTATACTTAAATCATTGCACGATGAGTAAAATCTAGTCTGTGTAAGCTTTCTGTGGTTGTCCATCTAGCACAATCACATTGTCATCAATCATAATGCACCATGATAGAAATCTAGTTGGAGTTAATTTTTGTTCTTAAAACATTGCACGATGAGTAAAGCTAATGTCTGTTAGCTTTCATAAGGTAGTTTTCCATCAAACACAGCCACATTGTCATCAAATACATTACACCATGATGGAAATCTAGTTGGAGTTACTTTTCTTCTAACAACATGGCACTATAAGGGAAATCTTATGTATGTTAGCTCATTACACCATGATAAAAATCTAGTTGGAGTTAGCTTTAATTTTAACAACATGGCACAATGAGTGAAAGTAAATGTATGTTAGCTTTTATAAAGTAGTTTCCCATGTAACACAACCACATTGTCATCAATCACATTGCGCCATGTTGAAAATATAGCTGAAGCTAGATTTCATCCTTGAATCATTGCACGATGAGTGAAATCTAATGTGTCTAAGCTTTCATAGTGTAGTTTTCCATCTGGCACAACCACATTATCATCAATCACAATGCACCATCATGGAAATCTAGCTAGAGTTATCTTTCATTCTTAAAACATTGCATGGTCATTAAAACTAATGTCTGTTAGCTTTCATAAGGTAGTTTTCCATCTAACACAGCCATATTGTTATCAAACACATTGCACCATGATGAAAATCTAGCTGGAGTTAGCTTTTCTTCTAACAACATGGGACTATAAGAGAAAACTTATGTGTGTTAGCTTATTACACCATGATGGAAATCTAGCTGGAGTTATCTTTCCTTTTAACAACTTGGCATGATGAGTGAAAGCTATTGTGTGTTAGTTTTCATAAGGTAGTTTTCCATGTAACACAACCACATTGTCATCAAGCACATTGCATAGTGTTGGAAATCTAGTTGGAGTAAGTTTTCATCCTTAAATCGTTGCACGATGAGTGAAATCTAATGTGTGTAAGTTTTCATCTAGCACAACCACATTGTCATCAATCACAATGCACCATGATGGAAATCTAGCTGGATTTAGCTTTCATTCTTAAAACATTGCACGGTGAGTAAAGCTAATGTCTGTTAGCCTTCATAAAGTAGTTTTCCATCTAACATAGTGACATTGTCATCAAATACATTACACCATGATGGAAATCTAGCTGGAGTTAGCTTTCCTTCTAACAACATGGCACTATAAGGGAAAGCTTATGTGTGTTAGCTCACTACACCATGATGAAAATCTAGCCGGAGTTGGCTTTTCTTTTAACAACATGGCACGATGAGTGAAAGATAATGTGTGTTAGCTTTCATAAGGTAGTTTTCTATGTAACACAACCACATTGTCATCAATCACATTGTGCAGTGTTGGAAATTTAGCTGAAGTTAGCTTTCATCCTTAAATCGTTGCATGATGAGTGAAATATAATGTGTGTAAGCTTTCATAGTGTAGTTTTTATCTAACATAGCCACATTGTCATCAATCACAATGCACCATGATGGAAATCTATCTCGAGTTAGTTTTCATTCTTAAAACATTGCACGGTGAGTAAAAGCTAACGTGTGTTAGATTTCGTAAGGTAGCTTTCCATCTAACACTGCTACATTGCCATCAAATACATTACACCATGATGACAATCTAGCTGGAGTTAGCTTTCCTTCTAATATGACACTATGAGTGAAAACTTATATGTGTTAGCTCATTACACCATTATGAAAATCTAGCTAGAGTTAGCTTTCTTTTTAACAACATGGCACGATGAGTGAAAGCTAATTTGTGTTATCTTTCATAAGGTAGTTTTTTATTTAACACAACCTCATTGTCACATTGCACCGTTATGGAAATCTAGCTGGAGTTAGCTTTAAACCTTAAATCGTTGCACGGTGAGTGAAATCTAATGTGTGTTAGCTTTCATAATGTAGTTTTTCATTTAGCACAACCACATTGTCATCAATCAAAATGCACCATGTTGGAAATCTAGCTAGAGTTATCTTTCGCTTTTTAAACGTTGTGCGATGAGTAATAGCTAATGTGTGTTAGCTTTCATAAGGTAGCTTTCCGTCTAACATAGCCACATTGTCATCAAATACATTACACCATGATGCAAATCTAGCTGGAGTTAGCTTTCATTCTAACAACATGGCATGATTAGTGAAAGATAATGTGTGTTAGCTTTCATAAGGTAGTTTTCCATCAACACAACCACATCGTCATTGATCACATAGCACCGTGATGGAAATCTATCTAGAGTTAGCTTTCGTCCTCGAATTCTAATGTGTGTTAGCTTTCATAATGTAGTTTTCCATCTAGCACAACCACATTGTCATCAATCATAATGCACCATGATGGAAATCTAGCTACAGTTAGCTTTTGTCCTTAAAACATTGCACGGTCAATAAAGTTAATGTCGGTTAGCTTTCATAAGGTAGTTTTCCATCTATGACAACCACATTTTTATCAAATATATTACATCATGATGGAAATCTAGTTGGAGTTAGATTTCCTTCTAACAACATGGCACTATAAGGGAAAGCTTTTGTTTGTTAGCTCATTACACCATGATGGAAATCTAGCTGGAGTTAGCTTTCCTTTTAACAACATGGCACGATGAGTGACAACTAATGTGTGTTAGCTTTCATAAGGTAGTTTTACATTTAACACAATCACATTGTCATCAAGCACATTGCACCGTGTTGGAAATCTAGCTGGAGTTAGCTTTCATCCTTAAATCATTGCACGGTGAGTGAAATCTAATGTGTGTAAGCTTTCATAGTGTATTTTTCTATTTAGCACAACCACATTGTTATCAATCACAATGCACCATGATGAAAATCTAGCTAGAGTTGGTTTCCATTCTTAAAACATCGCACGGTGAGTAAAGCTAATGTATGTTAATCTTCATAAGGTAGTTTTTCATCTAACACACCCACATTGTCATCAAATACATTACACCATGATGGAAATCTAGTGGGAGTTAGTTTTCCTTCTAACAACATGGCACTATAAGGGAAAGCTTATGTGTGTTAGCTCATTACACCATGATGGAAATCTAGCTGGAGTTAGCTTTCATTTTAACAACATGGCACGATGAGTGAAAACTAATGTGTGTTAGTTTTCATAAGGTAGTTTTCCATGTAACACAACCACATTGTCATCAATCACATTGGATTTTGTTGGAAATCTAACTCAAGTTAGATTTCATCCTTAAATCGTTGCACGGTGAGTGAAATCTAATGTGTGTAAGATTTTATAGTGTAGTTTTTCATCTAGCACAGCCACATTGTCATCAATAACAATGCACCATGATGGAAATCTAGCTAGAGTTAGCTTTCGTTCTTAAAACATTGCACGGTGAGTAAAAGCTAATGTGTGTTAGTTTTTATAAAGTAGTTTTCCATCTAACACTGCCACATTGTCATCAAATACATTACATAATGATGGAAATCTAGTTGGAGTTAACTTTCCTTCTAACATGGCACCATGAGTGAAATCTTATGTGTTAGCTCATTACACTATTATGAAAATCTAGATGGAGTTAGCTTTCTTTTTAACAACATGACACGATGAGTGAACTTATCATTACCAATTGGTTTTGTCATTATGCCAATATTTGCTTTGCTGTAGGACAATTATAAAGGCAAATGTCTTGATTGTCAACCAACTATCTGATGTAATTGTGATGAACTTCAATATGCTTAGTTATGGCATGATAGACTAAATTTTTCACCATTTTGAGAGCACTCTGATTGTCAGAGAAAAGTGAGGTTATCACTGCTTGGTCAAGTTGAAGATCAACCAATATTCTTCATAACCACATTGCCTCACAACCTGCACTGCAGTCTGCCTTGCACTTTTGACAATGGAGGATAAGGCAATTGTAGGTTGTAGATTACTTTGTCATGCAATTACCTTCCTAAACAAAGAGTGAACACATAACCTGTTTTTGACTTCCTTGTATCAACTGATACAGCCTAATTGAAATCTATATGCTCTACTAGCATGGAGTCAACAGATCTCTGATATAGAATGCCAAAGTCAAGGGTCCCTTTGAATATTGACGGACTCATTTTGCAACTTGCCAATGTAACTCTTCGGGATTAGACATGAATTGACAAAGAGACAAAGCTCTAAAAAACATATATCTGATTGGGTGGTAGTAAGATAAATAAAACTACCAACCAATTTCCAATACAATGACTCATTGACTAGTGGTGAGTCCGTGTAAGTTGAGAGTTTTATGCTAACTTCCATAGGTGTAGATGTAGGATTAAATTCAGTCATTCTGAATTTTTTGAAGAGTGCTTTGGTATACTTGACTTGTGATAAAAAGATAGCATAATTAGATTGAAAAAATTCTACACCTAAACAATAATGAAGCAGGCTTTAATCAGTAATTTCAAAAATAGATCAAATATCAAATTTCACCTGTTGAATCTTGTTGGCACTGCTTTTGGTGATGGGAAGACCATCAACATAGAAAAAATAAGATCAATATATCATCGTCACTATTTTTGACGTATAAAGTGGGTTCATAATAGGTTTTTCTAACTCTAGAATCTCTAAGGTATTGATCAAGTTTGAAATACCAGGCTTGAGGAGCCTGCTTGAGTCCATACAAGGACTTTACCATCCATACAAGGAATTTACCAACCAACAAACCAGATGTTTCTTTCCAAAAAAATGAAACCTTTGCGGTTACATCAAGGCACTTTTAACATCCATCTGTATATCTTCCATCCAGAATGAGCAGAAATGGAGATAACTAGTCAAAAAGTTACCATTTTGGCTGTGGGGGAAAAGGTTTCTTCACAGTACACCCCTTCATCTTGTGCATATCCTTTGGTGACAAGAAAATCTTTGTATTTGTCTAAAGAACCGTCTAGTTTATATTTGACTTTAAAAATCCATTTACAACCAAGTGCTTTCTTCCCTAGAGGCAATGTTGACAACACCCAAGTCTTGCTTTTCATCTATGCATCATATTTCACTTTCATGGCAGCCTCTGGTTCAAGTTTTCCTTTGGATTCTTCAAATGTGCTAGGTTCAAATACCTGACACAAAAAAAACAAAAGTTAGAGAAAAATTCACCTGCTCACTGCCTTGCACAATTTGTTTCCTCAATCGTGTAGTCTTTCCTTCCAGTGCCTTTGGCAACTCATCTTTTCAATATCCTTCCATCATGGTATAATACCACTTCCATTTCCTTTGTTGGCCCTCTTGGTCTTGCTGTGAAGATCAAGAATCCCTCTCTGTTGTAAATATTGAGAATCCCCCTCTTCTTCACCAAACCCCTCCTTGGAACTTGAATCCTATGATGTTTTCGGCTCTGAGTCCTGTTTGATTTCAACACTAGAACTTGTTCTTGAATGGGCAACAATTTCCCATACACTACTTAGTACTATCCATAGATTTACCATCATCACAGAAGAATGATATTTTCTCATCTACAACATCTCTATTAAACACAATTTTGTTCATAGAAACATCCAGTTATTCATTAGGAACGTTTTTCCTTGGGAATATTTGCAAAAGAAATACAACTGAAAATACGAAAATCTCTTACAAAAGGTTTTCTGCCTAACCATGGCGGAGTGGTACCCTACAAATATTTACAAGGAGTTTTGTTAAGGATGTAAACATCAACATTCACTGGTTTTTCCCAGTATGGCTATGGTACATTCTGGCTGTGCACCATGCACTTTTCCATCTCCACAACTATCTTATTCCTCCTTTCCATGACTCCATTTTGTTGTGGAGTGTATGGAGTGGTATACCACCTATGTATACCTTCCCTTTTGCAAGATTCTTTGAACTAAGCTGAAACAAACTCACCTCCATTATCACATCCTAAAGCTTTCAATTGTTTACTTGTTTTTTTCTCTACCAAAGCTTTTCATGTTACAAAATTTGAACAACAATTTGACTTATTATTCATAAAACAAACCCTAATTTTCCTTGAATAGTCATCAACCAGTAATAGGAAATACTTATCTCCATATATTGTAAGTGTTTTCATTGGACCATGCAAATCAACATGTACTAGGTCCAAAACTCATTTGGCTTGCCATGTTTTATTGTCAGTATCAAATGAAAGCCAATGTTGTTTTCATAACTGATAGCCTGCACATATCTCTAATAATACTGCACATACCTCTAACAATCCTGAATGGATGGAAGACCATCCACCATATTAGTCTTATTAAGTACAAATAAATATTGATAACTTAGGTGTCCATACCTTTCATGCCAGAGTACATTTGTATTCTCTACCACAACTGGTGCATGTGCCTTTGTTGTTTTTAGAATCAACCAGTCTATACAACCCGTTTTCACCAATACAAACTATAGTCACCTTGTTATCACGAGAGTAGTGACCATATATTTGCTTCCTTGAAAATTTACAAAAATATTAGGGTTCCTAGTTATCTCACTAATAGACGAGATTTTTGCTCATGTTAGGAACATATCGAATGTTTTTGAAAGTATAAATTAAAGTATTGTTCAGTATGACATGAACAACCTCTCATCCTCTAACATAGTGAGTCCATCCATCACCCAAAGCAATAGATTCACTATTACTCTTATCTTCAATGAAATTTACATACCAGTTTCTGTGACACTTGTAGTGGTGAGATGCACCTGAGTCAAATACCAGGCTATAGACTTAGTTGATTGATTATGTAATGCCACAAATGCAAAATCACCCACTGCTTCTTCTTCACCTCTTTCGGCAACATTTGCATGCCTTGATTTCATTTGACCACATGCCAAGTCATATTGTTTTTTTGGAAATATCTCTTGAAGTGTCCAGGCTTATTGCAGTAATAACATTTGAATTTGTTCTCTTTGATACATTACTAGCATTTTTTTTTGGTCTTTGCCTTTGAACTTTCCACTTAATGCACTCATTATAGTGGATGGAGTTGTTGCTTCTATTTGATCTAGCCTCCTCTCCTTTTGTACAAAAAAGTGTTAATAACTTCTCAAATGTAAGTTGTTGGTTCTCCCCAAGTATATGTAAGGACTCAACAAATGAATCAAAGGATGGCGGAAAACTTCGCATTAACAAAGCAACCATATCCTCATCATCCTCCGGCTTCTTAATAGCAAAAAATTGATCATTAAGATCCTTCAAGTGCAATAAATATTTAGAGACTGGTCCTCCGTCTTGTAACTTGGTGGAAACGTTAAAACAAAAGATTTTTAAAATACAATGACCACCCAACTTATGATGCTTGATACTTATTTTGGAGATTTGTCCACAATATAGGCGCTACAATGGAATTTCTTACTTCTGGAACTAATGTGTCTGCCACTGACAGTTTGAGAAGCATAATTGCCTCTTTATGTCTTTTATCATAGTTTTTGGGATAATTTGTTGGTCTGTATTCTTTACCTAAGATCATAGTGGAAAAAATCGCCGATTTTTCGGCGATGTCCCGAAAAATCACAATTTTTTCTGGTTGTCAATTTTTTGGCCCGAAAAAATCCTGATTTTTCAAAAAATCGGACATTGGGAAAAATAGAAAAAAAAGATCGGGAAAATCGGCAAAAATCGGCAAAAAATTGGGAAAATCGGGGAAAAAACCGGCAAAAAATCGAGAAAATTGGGAAAAAAATCGGGAAAGATCAGGAAAAAACGGGAAAATTTGGCAAATAGAGGAAAATCGACAAGCTAATTTTGACCCTATTGAAGTACAAAATTTTCATTTTTTAATGCTTGTCGCAGTTTGCCGATTTTTTTGCCGATGTTGCCGAGAAGATGTTTTCTAGACCCTCGCTGATTTTTTGCTGGTGCCAATTTTTTCCACTATGCCTAAGATGGTTTGTTCAAGATCTCTAAATTCAATAATGGTTAGTATCTTATGACTCCATAAACTGTAATTCTCTCCATTCAATTTTTCACACTTCAGAAAGAGTAAATGATGCTAACTAGCCATTACTAATACAAATCAAAGAGTGAAGACAACAATTTAGCACAGGCTTACTACCATTGAGAGTACTCCATCCAATCAGTTTAGTAAACCTCCTTCATGTCGATAGTAGCTTTGAATTTCCATGCAGTGGCTGGGCAATACTTCCACTCTCCAATTCGCAGCATGTCATTATTCCTTCACACAGTAGTTTCATGGTTAAGACCAAGGTGGTGGCTGATCCTTGATGACATTACTTTTATCATGTGGATACACCACACGATCACAATTGTTGGCCCAACGAAAACTTCTCATTTTAGCAGCATATCAGGTCGCAACAGGTTTGAATCGATATTATAGTAAGCAGATTTTGTAAAGTTCAAAGTCTACCATCAATAATAGAAATTCCAGAAAATGTAGAACATGGTCAAGATTTACCCATGCTTTCATAGCTTTTAATATGCACCATGAGAGTCATACACCAGCTGCATACATGCAATAAGATTTAACCACGATTCCAGTGACTACAGGTGCCAAGATCTCTTAGCAGATCATGTAAATTGCATCATAGAGATGTAATCACATATAGAGACCATAAAAAAGGAGATAAAATTAATTTGATCTAAGAATGACTTTGGCAGGGTAGGCAGGTCTCGTTACAGTACTAAGGGGATTTTGAAAAAACATATCTCATCGTAGCCTGGCTTCTTGAGTTTATTTCTACATTGTCACTGTAGACAGACATAAAAGAAAGAAGGCCAAGAAATAGTATAGGTTCAACATCAAATTTTGTAAAAGGTACAAGGTTATGAGGGCAATATGGCACTCCCCCTTTGGAAGGTCACTCTTGTCCACAAAGTTTGAAGAACCCAGAAAGAAAAACACGTAAGAAATAATGATGCATTATCAAATCTACAGTACCCTCCGAACTTCATACATAAGGGGGGGTCTGTTATCACAAAAAGATTGCACGATTGCAATAATTTTGCGATTTACATGGTAAATTATCATCAATATACAACATATGTTGGGTTCCAGAAATGGCCCTTTTTGTTTACCTTTCCCACCATCCTTTTTCCCTGTTTATCTTTATTATTACTACTAAAAGTGATATCCTCCCTAAGGAAAAGCATTATTTTGAGGAGGTATAATTCATATCTACTTTGTCATATTAATGTTTAAGTTTACCTATGTTTATGGATTTTGTTTCCCGAATAAGCTAATTTGTGACGGATTAAAGAAAGAAGTCAAGATCATAAGGAATTTGCATGTATCATCCTGTTGATACATGTGAATGGAAGAAGTAAGAGGAAGGTAGCTCCACTTTCTTAGGATGCTAGATCAGGTTGTTGCATAAACAAATCAAGTAGCTCATCCATGTGGTTTGTTGAAACTCATTTGACATTGGATCAGTTCAATGTTTTGGGATCAAAGATGCTCATGAAACAATCCCTATTCTAATTGTAATATTGGAATGCAATTGTTTTCTATTCGATATCGATTCGACATCTTGCGGATCTTTTATCCTCCTGGTTGTTTGAATTTGAATGACCTCAATTATTTATCTTTAGTATTTATAAGAGAGTTGGGTCATTCATGGGGGATAGTCTGGCCAGGGAGATAAAGTTGTAATATGAGTGGAACAAACTATGTAATTGATTTATCCTATCAATGAAATTGGGAGCATTTTCTTGATCTTGCGTGTGTTGATTCCTTGTAGTGTGTAAAGTAATATCTGTTAAGAAGAAAGGGCCCACCTTCTCTTAGAGTTTCCTAATTAGTTAGTAATTTAATTTGGTGTGAAATTACGATTTGATTTAATTGTGAGTTGTTGAAACAGTGTGTTTATTTCATTTATGCAAAATGTGTGATTGTTCATTTACAATTTTTACTATTCTGCCAAAATAGTTGATCAAATAGGAATATGATTTGCTGAAACAGTGGACTGTATAGTGTAATTTCCCTTTTAAAGTGTGTTACTTAATCGTATAAGGATTGTTGTTACACTTGTGCTCTGCCACTAAATTCTATTACTATATGCTTTCTTTTATTTCCTAACTGGTAACGTTGTGTGGTCTTGTTTGAGCAATAGGATTACATTAGAGTGTTGTAATTGTAGAAAAAATCTCTTTATAACAGTAATTTAGGGATTTAACTTCTTGCAATTTAGTAAATTATCCAATCATTTCTAGAATTGATGTGATTTGAAGGATTGTTAATTTGTTTATTCTTGCATATTCAATTAGTATTTAAAGTTGGATTGACAAGTGAGAAAAGTGCAGTAAATAAGTTGTAAGGTATTTTCTGAATGAATTGGGTGATTCATAGTTGTGAGAATCAGTTACTGATGTTCATGCATATACTTTGCGTAATTGGATTTGAAATAACCAGACTTCCCTAGGTTGAAAATTTATATTGAGCGCTTTGTTTGTGAATTGATTAACAATTAAAGTGGCCAACATTTTGGTGTCATTTCCGGGGAAGGAAATTTGTGAGATAGAGTGTAGCTGATTAAGTTTGCTTTCTTTATATATCTTATTTTGTGGTTGGAGAGAAATAAGACACAGTGAAGTGTTGCACATCCTTCAACAGATCGAATGGGTTCTCACCGAAAAGAAAAGTATATCATGTAAGTTTGCATGAATAGAAGAGAAAAAGAATGCAAACCCACCAAAAATACTAATCCTATGGGTGGAAGAGTTCATTGTTGTTAAGGAATAT
Organism: Pseudotsuga menziesii; assembly: GCA_001517045.1. Classification (NCBI taxonomy): domain Eukaryota; kingdom Viridiplantae; phylum Streptophyta; class Pinopsida; order Pinales; family Pinaceae; genus Pseudotsuga; species Pseudotsuga menziesii. The sequence goes on from LPNX010498537.1 coordinate 959,580, forward strand.
ATCCTATGGATGGGGTTGAGGCCACAAAAATACTAGGGGTTTACAGAGTGATGTATAAGACTTTTCAATTATAAATTTAAACAAGATTTCAATGGTTGGGAGAGTTCATGCCTCATACACTGAAGGTTGATCCAATATTTTTCTGTATCCCTCTTCTTACTCTCCAAGCAAGAGACCTACAAAACAAATTCAAACCTTCCTCAAACCAATTTGACCACATATAAAGAAATTATAATCAAGATATTATGAAACACTAATTAACATGTGATCAGAAAATGATATTCAACATCCATTACACAATGATTTGGAAAGGGAAGAACATCAAATGTTTATTAGTCAATGCAATAAGTACACGATATACCTTATCCTCATGCAAGGTACCTCATGAAACCTTTGATCTAGATCTCCTTCTTCTCTCCTCCAAGAATCTCAGCCTCCAAGCTCTGCAACAAGGGTAGATGACAGCTAGAGAAAAGGTGGGGGGATGAGAGTCCAAATTTCACCAGCATAACAATACCAAACGCTAAGTCCCCTTTCATGGTACCCTCTCCCTCTCTTATATAACAATCTGAAGAGTTAGGGTCGAGGATAGGGTAGTTACAACTGAGGAAACAGTTCCAAAACCACCCAAACCACCCAAAATTAGAGAATTTTATATTTTTTTGCCACTTCATGGGATATATGCGGGTACAATGCTAACAACTAGCGTATACAAAGTTGAAAAACGTAGGTTTCCCACTAAAAACTCACGTATGGGTAAAAAACTAGGAATTTTTTAAGGTAATTCCAACAGTTTTTAGGAGTTGGTTTGTGCTAGAAAGTTGTTCCTTAATCTGATACCTTTCCAATGGTTTAGAAAAGAGGTAAAATGGAGCTACAAAAATATTGATATGGACCTTCCATATAAAAGTGTCATTTAGGTGACTGACAATGTCTTTCATGAAGTGTCTTCATGGAATTGTCGTGATGTGACAAAAAATGTAAATGTCGTCACATAAGAAGAAGTGCCTTTTTGGATATAACAGTCGTGGTGATAAACCAGGGTTAGGAAGGAAAACATTCATCGATGATCTGATCACTAGGGATGATTCATATACTAGATCTTTATTTTAAAGATCATCTTAAGGAAGGAGAACATACATCGTCCCCATATTTGAATCATCAGCATCAACCATGGAGAGAGGAACAAGATTTTCAAATCCTCCTGTTACTTATGATAAAACCCCTTGAAGGAAAGGGAAGTGTTGTGGGTGCAAGGAAACAAAATGATATTTATTGAATTAATGGGCAGGAAGTGACTCAATGAGAGTGGTTGAAGTTTCGATGAGAATTAGAAGAATAAATAAGGAATGAAGAGAAAGAGATAAGAGAAAATATGAACAACGAATAGAACATAGAACATCACCCCGATTATCATGAAGAGGATATGGGGGACAATGGTAATAATTAGCATGATGAGACATTTTCTACACTTGAGTTTCCCATTTGATAGAGGCTTGGGGTGGCTCTGATGAAAAATATTTCACCTTCGGTATTAGCAAATTTTAATGCTAAGTTCACTGAAGATCTAGATGAGTTCCTCTTTGAATTTGATATTCTCTGTCGAAGCTATGATTATGCCACTAGTGAAAAAAAGTTAAAATTATTTCATATGTTGGTTTATGAGTTTAGGTGGTGAAACCATTATAACATGAGATAAAATGAAATGAGTATTTCTTGCAAAGTATCAGCATTATTACAGAACCAAGAATAGTATAGAGGAATTGATCAAAATGGTTAAAAAAGAAGATGAAAGTTTGGAGGATTTTGTAGAAATAATTTTATATAATTTATATTGACCTAGTCATGCTAATATTGGAAAATATGTTCTTAAAATCATTCTATTGCGAGGGATTAAAGAGGATTTTCTTGATATGATTAATTTTCTAGGAAGGGGATACATATCAAAGGAATATTTTAGTCACATCATGGATATGTGTTGAATATACTCTAGAGGATCTTCTAGAACCAACACAAGAGACCGAGATGTCCTCGCAAGGGAACAAAAGGAATCCACCATTGGAGATACATGAGTAGAAATAGATAATCTTCTTCAAAATTTTAAGACTGATATTAGAGTTCTCTTTCCTCACAATTGGATTTTTTAAAGGAAAAACAAAAACAGGCTGACGCAGAGTTGGCATTGGACATATTTGTGCTTAATGTAGAATGAAATGACCATTTAGGGAATGTCCACTTGATAAAGTATAGGTATGTGGTCTATTTTATTTGGATAACAACAGTAAGGATTGCCCTTCACTACTAAAAGTTAAAGAAGTCCTTTAGGAATCAAGCGCTAATGTGGAGAAAGCCTACTTCATCTCACAAAAGAAGCCATGGTAACCTCATGCCCCAGGTATGAATTCAGATCCTACTGCATGTTTTAATTATTGGAAAACCATGTACAATCAAATTCCTCCACAATATCCTTATGAAAATACTCAATGGAATCCATCCACTAAACCTACAATGACATATCCTACTCCATGGATGTCATGGCCACCACAACCAAATAAACCAACCTATTGGTCTCTAGGATTAAGAAATCCTTACCTAGGAAACTAATTTCCTTACCCACAGTATCAACAAACACAATTACAACTCCCTTCAACCTAATCCTAACCCCAATAATAAGGAGGTGCAACAAATTGAAACATCAAACTTTCCAGCTTATTTTATCACCCCCATTTCATGCAATGAACTATGTTTACGATATGGGAGAGTGGTAGAACCCATTTTCATTGAGGATGTTCCATCCCCTATGACTGAGAAACAAATGAATAAACAAGTTGAGAACTCAATAAACATAGAAAATCCCCTTATTGAGGATGTTGAAACACATGGTAAAACTACTCTTGTACAAATTTTAAATAATCCACCATACCCCAAGCGATTAGCATGATAAAAAGTAGTAGATAAACCCTGATTCGATATTCTAGGGAACTGAAAAATATTTATGTTAAGATCCCATTATTGCACCCCTGGATGATGTGCCTATCTATGCTAAAACAATTAGGGACTCATGTGTTGAGAAATATGGTAGAAATTCGAAGGATCCTCTTACAGTCCATTTGGTCGGGAAGTTGTCTGAATCAATGATAGGAAAGGTCCTTGTGGCTAAGTATGATGATTGAGAAAATCCCATTGTTATAGTGCATGTTGGGTATATTGAAATCCTTAATTTCTTAGTTGATATGGGTGCATCAATAAATTGTTGATGTATTTTTAACTTTGGAATGTGTTCACTTGTATATATTATATTGTACCCCGATGTTCCTATTGAGAGAATCATTTGTATTTCATTGTAGCCCGATGTTTCTATCGGGAGAGTCATTAATACAATAAAGTCATGTAAAGTCAATGATGTTAACCCTCCATTGTAAGTCGGGGAAATAGTCCCAACAATTGAGTTAAGGTTAACCATCCTTGTTGATCGGGGGGCAAAGTCCCCATAGTTGAGGAGCACTGGGGTTATTAGACTCTCCTAGAGATGTCGTCCCTAGTAAGTATTTGTCAAGTCAGAAGTTAGTATAAATAGAGAGTGAGACTCTCTATTTGATACACACACACTCAACTGGGGCACATGAGTGAGAGAGGAAGTGCTCACACAAGTGAGAGAGAGAACAGCTATTGGAGATCATCTTTCTATCTTTGGGTTTTACTGCTTCCATTGGTGCTCATTCTATATCTGAGGAATTTGCATGGTTTTATCCTTTATGGTTTCCTCGAGGAAAATATTTGTGTCTCTTATGATTGATTGTTGTGCATGTTATTCTCTTAGATAAGATCCTAAGATCATATTGCTTAAATGATAAAAATCTAACATGGTATCAGAGCTGACTTGAGAAGAAGACACTGTGTAGCTACAGAAGCTAGGGATTTTTAATTTTTGGGTCTCTCTCCACACTCCATGAGAAAAAGGAGGCTAGGCTAACTCTGCATTGAAGGGCACATCTTTTTGTCAAAGCAGAATTTGATTCCGGGCAATTTTCAGTTTTTGCTGTGGGAAATTGGGCCTTTTTACAAAAGAGGAATTTTTGAGTGAGCCCAGAATAGGATTTCTCTCCTCATCAAAATCAAAATTTAGGGACCAAGTTTGAACTTTTTGGTTTAGTAAAACTTTGAGAAAGTCAAACCCTAGAATACTAAAATTGGCAGTTTTGGTACATTCGCTATATCTTAGGATTGAAGAAGTCTCAGGGGTTTAAATTTTCACAAGCCGAAGATAAAATCCTAATGTACCCTATGTAAAAATTACAGCCTCAAATTTGATATATTCTGGTAGATATGATTCCTCCAAATCAAGGTTCCAGCCTCTTCTAGGATTCATCCCTAAACAAGATACCTAGGGAGAATTGCTATATCTCAGGATACGAAGGTCCAAATGAAATTTCACAAGATTTTCCAGATAGGGCATGGAATGTACACATTGTGGTAAAATTTTCAAACCCTAATTATGAAACATGGACACGTGGAAGTCTGTACATGTTCGCTATGTTGAACTGTCTTGAAATAAGTCACCTTGGGAAAACTCTCATATGTCCCAATTGGTGAAATAAATTCTGCTCAAACCTATGGTGTTGGAAAGAGGAAAGAATAGAATACATTAGTATGAAATTTAAGACACATAGGAGTAGTACTTATGGAGAGACTGTAGAAACAATATCAAGAATTTCTATAGAGGAAATTGGAAAACTAGGACTTCCTGTTCCGGGAGCTTCCCTCCACCATTTTTCAGAAAATGAGTATATTGGACAGCTCACCTTGAAGAGGCCCATATTTCTATCTAATCAGATCTAAAAGATTCCAAGTTTTGAAAATTAGGGTTTCTCTAACAAACCTTAGATCAACCAGCTCCAGAACTAGGATGGACACCTCAAATCGGTAAGTTCTAATCTTTTTCTATTTCTATTTGAGGTTCTCATTTCAAAATGACTAATCACACCAGCTTGATGAAAAGCTTGGTGAAGTTGAAAAATTCCAAGCATGGAAGTATAGTATCTCACGGGTTCTTGAAGTAAATGAATTGGAAACCTACATATGTGGAAAGGTTCCAGTTCTAGAGGGAGATGAGGCTAAATCCTTACACAAGAAGAACTTGGTTAAGGCCAAGAAGATCATTGCTGATTCAATCAAGGATCACCTTATACCACAAGTGTCTTCCCTAAAGCCACGTAAAGAGATGTTTTGATTCCTTGACCAAGATATTTGAAGGGAACAACGTAAATCAGAAAATGAATTTGAGAAACTAGTTGAAGAATGTGAAGATCCAGAATGCAGAGACCATGCATTCATACTTTACAAGGGTCTCTCAAATCAAAGAAAAACTTGAAGCAACGGATGAAGAAGTAGAAAATACAAAAATTGTGATAACCACCTTGAATGGCCTCCCAAGATCATGGGATTCATTCATTGAGTAATGTGTGCCAGAAGAAAGTGATTACCTTCAGTAGACTCTAGGAAGAGTGCACACAAGATGCTGAACCCATCATAAGAGAAGAGAAGATTGGAGCAACTAAATATCAAGCACTCATGATTCAAAGAAGATCCCTCAAGTGATGAGGAATATGAAGAACTCAATTCTTGAAGAAGCCTCTTATCCATATTGAGCATTTGGATAAGAAATGATGCTTCCATGAATGAAGAAGATGATGAAGCTGAAAGGAGTCTACCCATGAAACAAATAAATATTAGTATTCAATTGTCATTTCATGATATTGTTTTGTTATGCATTTGTTTATATTCAGTTGATGTATTATGCATGATAGAATGTTTGCATTAATGATAGTATACTACTAATATGCATGTGATGGGTAAGTATCTCATGGTGCTATACAAATCTCCATTGATACTTATGTAGAATGAAACCTCTTTGATGACATATTGGATTAGTGCACAATCTCAATGATGTCTTGGTAGAGATGGAAGGCATCTAGAAAGTTTTCCTGAGATATGGATGAATGTTGTATTGGCTGAAATAGTTGCATGATCATATATTTATGCATAAGAATTTTCCATTATGAATATACCTTATGAAATGTTTCTAACCATACAAATGCATTTGACTTGTAGGAAAGATCGCGTACAATCACCTACAAGAAAAGAAGGATGAGACTTGTTCCGAAGAACAAGTCACGATAGTTCAAGTTTCACTCTAATAATCCAAAATGAAGAATGATGACTAGAATACGATGTAGAATACCTGAATGGAAGTCCGTAGTATCTTCCATATGGATCTGCAAGATCTAGCATGCAATAGATGGCAACATCGTGGGATACAAGGAAATATTCGTCGCACAAGGCTTCTCATGGAAACCAGGAATAGACTACGAAGAGACATTTGCAGCCACTAGAAGTGAAGACACATGATAGGTAGACTCATGTGTGAAAATTAAAGAAGGCCTTGTATGATCTCAGAAGACACCAATGGGTGATGATATTGAAGATCACCTAGAGTGATGAAGATATTAACCAAGTTTCTACAAGGTTGAAGATGAAAGCCTATAGAGGATGACAAGCTCACAGATGGGCATGGGAATAATGTTTTCAAGATAGAGGATATTGGTATCCAGTGACCCTAGATGGATACATAGAATATTAGTAGCAGAGGAAGATACTTGTCACTCTAGTACAAAATACATAGAGTATGAAAGGAAGAGGGAGAATGATGCTCTGCTTCAGAGGAAGTGATTGCAGGAGATCCCGAGTTTCAACATGGTATGATAGGATGGACAGATTATTGATGGCTCTAGGATTTACTAAGAGTAAAGTGGACTCCAACCTTTACTTCAAGGTTGAAGGAAAAAGACCAGTGATGCTCCTATGATATGTTGATAACTTGTTCATGATAGAAAATAGGAACTCATTAAAGTTGCAAGAAGGAGATTTGCTATCAAGTTCGAGATGAAGGACTTGGATATGATGCACTACTTTCTAGGCATGGAGGTGTGGCAGAATGAGGATGCAATATCCTTGGGACAAGGGAAGTATGCAGTAAATATCCTGAAGAGGTTCAGGATGATGGACTGCAAGGGCATGGCCACACCTATGACATCAAACCTGAAGCTATTGAGTGATGCTTCATCAGAGACTATTGATGCCACAATGTATCATTAGATGATTTGTTCCTTGATGTACCTAACGAATATGAGACCATATATTTGCTTTGTTGTGAACACATCAAGACATGTTCACCTGATTGCTACAAAGCATATTCTGAGGTACCTGAATGGTACGGTTGATTATGGGCTCAAGTATAAGGTGAATCAGAAGACTAACCTGGAGATTTATGTGGATTCAGATTGGGTAGGAAGTGGCATTGATAGGAAGAACACTTAGAGGTGCTAATTCAGTATGAGATCAGGTGTGATCTCTTGGTTTAGCAGGAAGGAGTCCTGCATGGCTCTGAGAACAGCCGAGGCAAAATATGTTTCCACTTGCTCAGCTATTTGGGAGGTAGTATATTTCTTTTGAAAACTACTGTTTGATTTGACTGATCTGACTTACATTTTTGCATGATGCAGAGAGGAGTAGTGAAACTCTAGTATGTGATCCCGATCGAAAATCTCTCGAAAGAGAGATTCCTAGCATAGCCAGTGAGATAGGTTGTGTGAGCATAAAATCCTGATGAAGCTCGTAGGTGGCTCAGACGTAAATGGTCCTGTAGGTTGTCCTCAGATGTAAATAGTCTTGGAAAAGCTCGTAGGTTATCCTTGGATGTACTCAACCCTAATGTGATTCTCTTCTAGAAATGGCCAAAGTGAAGTTTGAGTACTTCAGGGAGAAGCTTGTTGTTCTCTAGATCGAGGTACCATCCAATGAGAAGTGATGAGTCCAAGAGCCTTTCTGACATGTATGCTGGATGTGTTCCTCGCATGGTCAGATGTAAGTGCAAAGCCTTTCTGACATGTATGCTAGATGTGTTCCTTGCATGGTCATATGTAAGTGCAGAGCCTTTTTGACATGTATGCTGGAATCGCATGGTCAGATGCAAGTGCAGAGCCTTTCTGACATGTATGCTGGATGTGTTCCTTGCATGGTTAGATGTAAGTGCAAATCCTTTCTGACATGTATTCTGGATGTGTTCCTCACATGGTCAGATGTAAGTGCAGATCCTTTTTGACATGTATGCTAGATGTGTTCCTCACATGGTCAGATGTAAGTACATAGCCTTTTTGACATGTATATTGGATGTGTTCCTCACATGGTCATATGTAAGTGCTGGGTGGGAATTTATGACATGGATGTTGGATGTGTTGCTCCCATGGTTAGATATAAGTGCTGAAGAAGATGCATAACTACATGAAGGCTAGGCCTACAAATAGCATGAAAAAGGGCTGGCTCTATAGAACTTCCTATGACAAGTAGAATTGAGAGATAGCACCAGTTGATCGAGATAATGGAAGAAATGATGATGATGATGATCCAGTTTTGATGATGATCCAACTTTGATGATGATCTAGTGATGATCCAATTTTGATGATGATCCAGCTTTGATAATGATCCAGTGATGATCCGGTTTTGATGACGATACAGAGAAGAAGACTTGTGCTGATGTATTGTGTCCAAAGAATACCTACCTATTTAAGAGGGACTGTTGATGTATTTGTAACTTCAGAATGTATTCACTTGTATATCTTATATTGTACCCCAATGTTCCTATCGGAAGAATCATTTGTATTTCATTGTACCCCGATGTTCCTATCGGGAGAGTCATTAATATAATAAAGTCATGTAAAGTCAATGAGGTTAACCCTCCATTATAATTTGGGGAAATAGTCCCCACAATTGAGTTAAGGTTAACCCTCCTTGTTGACCGCAGGGCGAAGTGCCCATAGTTGAGGGGAACTAGGGTTATTAGACTGTCCTAGAGATGTCGTCCCTGGTAATTATTTGTCAAGTCAGAAATTAGTATAAATAGAGAGTGATACTCTCTATTTGATACACACACTCACTCAACTGGGGCACATGATTGAGAGAGGAAGTGCTCACACAAGTGAGAGATGGAACAACTGTTGGAGATCATCTTTCTGTCTTTGGGTTTTACTGCTTCCATTGGTGCTCATTCTATCTCTGAGGAATTTGTGGGGTTTCCTCCTTTATGGTTTCCCCGAGGAAAATATTTGTGTCTCTTGTCTCTTGTCATTGATTTCTGTGCATGTTATTCTCTCAGATAAGATCTGTTGTAAAGGACAGTTTCCTATGGTTAGGGTTTAAGAGGCCATCAACATATTGGGGTTGAAAGAGAGATGCATATGGTTTTGCAAGTAAATACAAGCAAGATAAGAGATTAGAATGGTTCATACCTTGACCAAATGAAGGTTGATCCAAGCAGCCCTTCAATCCTCTTCTCGCTCCTCTTGCTCCAAGAGACTTGCAAAATGAATTATACCTTCCTCAAACCAATATGACCACATATAAAGCAATGATAATCAAATAAACCTAAAATAATAATCTGATTAACATCATAATATAATCATAACACTACTACATTTCGATCCAAAATCCGACGAAAAAATCCAACGGCGTGTGAATTTCTCTTTTTAAACTTACCAAAAATCACAAGGATACATTTTTTTTTTGTAAATGTGGCCACAAGCGTCGGTGAAGCGACGGCTATTCTCATAACCGTCGGTTAAGCGATGGATCCTTTCTATTTACTTTACCATTTTATTCACTATTTACTGGGCTCAAGCGTCGCTTAAGCGACGACGCCTTTCTATTTTGCTTTATTCACTATCGCTCGACCCCAACAATTCACATTCAGTTCGCTTCCACCTTTCCTTTCTGTTAGTTATGCTTTATGGATCCCTTCTGTTCGCTTCATTGCCCGCATTCTATTGGAAACCTGACCCTATACTTTCTCTTTCATTTGAAGGATCATTCGACTGACAGGGATTATGCGAGGAGCCATACCGCCACAGCAGAATTGGTGAAAAGCTCCTGGTTGATTCATTCACAAGAAGATACCGCTAGGATAGGGGATCGAGATAGATTGCTTTCCTTGGTTCGTTGGTCGGGTTTCTCCTTAGAGCCTGAACCCTGTTAGTTAATCATTTGAAAGAGTCGGACAAGGGTAAATGACATTGAGCTATTTTGATTTGGTTAAATAGCTCAATACAACAGATCATAGGTAAACACGAAAAATCACAGGTTAAATGAAGAAAATAGAGGTTAAATGAACTAAATTATAGAATAACTGAAAAATTTGTGTTTTTAAGCACCAGATGGAAATAATTACTCGTTAAATGGAAAAAATTGCAGGTTAACTTTTTCACATTAAGTTTTCAGCGTATATGGGCCATTTTCTTCCAAAACCAGGATTTTGGTTCACCTAGAGAGTTTTCAGAGTTTTTCAGGTTTCCTTCTAACAATATTTTCTAATATTCTCCGATATTCTAATAAGTTTCTTTCAATACCTATGGCAATATATTCTCCAAAACAGTATATGCTACATTGCTAGAGATTTTGAATTGATGTGTAAGTCAACAGTGTCCGTTTGCTCTAGATTTTCAGTAAATACAGTTAGCATATTGTTTTCTTGTATAATGATTTTTTAGAGTTGATATAGGTTTCGTTTTATTGGAAAAGTTTGACATTGACTAGGGGTTCTATCAAACGAGGTTTACAGTTGACAATGGGTATTTTTTTAAGCAGACTTTCAGTTGCATTCATTCAGATGATCTAAGAATTCAATTTAAAACCCAAGAAAAAATTGTTGACCTTATTTTTTGTTTCCAAATCTTTGTTCAAATGTATTTTTTAGCCTCTAGTGAGCCCATTGTGAAATATTTGGATATTTGTATGCGCAGGTTCTCTCTGTGGTTGGTCTTTTGCAAGATGAAGTGGACCCAATGGTATCAGTGATGAAAGTTGAGAAGGCACCATTGGAGTCATATGCTGATGTTGGAGGTTTAGATGCTCAAATTCAAGAGATTAAAGAAGCAGTGGAGCCTCCTTTGACCCATCCTGAATTATATGAAGATATTGGTATAAAGCCTCCAAAGGGAGTCATTCTTTATGGAGAACCTGGAACAGGAAAAAATCTTCTTGCGAAGGTACATATTGTCGATTACGGTTATTTGAAACATTTCTGATCTGATGGTTAAGGTTTTAATGTTAGTAAACAATCAGCTCACTAACAGTAAACATGTCACAAAGAGGGATTTGAAATCGGGTGGGGAGGATAACAATTTTTCCTCATAACTGCTTGTCCTACACCCAATTGATTGTGAGGGGTATATCCAGTTGTACTGGGTAAAAATAAAAATAAAAGTAGTTTAAAAAGAAGGCAGTAACGTACAGTCGAAAGGTAATTTGTAATGGTCAAATGATATAATGTGTCTTTACCTGAAAGCTAATAATTGGGGTAATAGGTAAGAATGCGTAGGAGAACCTCCTCCTGGGTTTTTCTACACCAAAGATATATAAATAAACCTAAAATAGAATTATCATAAAGGGTTTCACCAGAAAAGCCAGCCCTGTTGGATTTAGCTTGACTGCTAATGGGATTTAACAGGCTTGCGATGGGCACTTTAAGGTTGACTACCCTTTCTATGGCCTACTTGCCTTACTTTATTCTGACAGCTGCGTGGACCTAATGGTTTTATGTTACCTTTGGATTGGCTGAGATACATGGTGTTGAGTAGGGATCAATTCCTGTTGCATAGCCACTTCCATGAAATTTGTGGATCTGATTTTCAAAGGTGATCCCGATCATGGTGACCTTAGCCTTCACTTTGCTCTATGCAAATTCAAGGAGTTCATTTGCAGCTTCAATGATGTCAAAGGTGAGTTTCACAGCAAAGTTTGTTAGTAAATTTTCGCTCAAAGACTTGGCGGGTGCGTTCTATTGATGTTCATGATACTCTCTGGGTGAATTGCTGCATTCTTCTGCAGCTTTATGGTTCTGCATTCAAAGTACATTTTTCTTTTTTGAGGTGGGTTTCCTGTGAAAATTTGGTGTGTGAGATGTCCATGGCAGTCACTGGTGATTTTTAGGAGAGCTTCTCGTGAATTTCTCTAAATTGGCTCTTGTCCCTCGAGCACTCTCTTATTTGGCAGATGTATTTCTGTTCTGAGCAATTTCTTTGTTATTTCTACCTGGTGTGGGTAGATTCAGTCTATGTATTTCAGCATGACTGTCTGTTTCATCCTCCAACACCACTATGCAGTCTATGGCAGGTTCCTTGGAATGTTGAGCGCATATTTGGTGCTACTCATGCTCTCCAAGTGGCTTGTGAGCACACTACAACCATTGGAGGGCTTTCTCTCATGTCGCTGTCATAAACATGACCTAGAATACCTTTTTGCATCACTATTTGTTAAGTATTGTGATGTAGGATAATTGGTAACTTGCCCAATTGTTGAAAGGGAGGCCTTCTTACTCCCACGTAGGATTGATTATTGACATTTTATAATAAAAGATTTTTAAGGAGGATATTAGAACCTTTGTTTGGAGGTGTTATTGGATTGATTTATTTTTCCAATTTGTAATCTCAAAAGGTCTCAGAGTTTTTCCCATATATGCTGCATACAATATCAATTTTCAATTTTGTTCGGGGTGTTGCGAAGACCATTATGTAAATGTTGGCCTTCTAATCATCAATGAGTATTTGCACACCACCATTTGTTCTCCTCTTTGAGATCTTCTTCCTTGAGGATAGAGCACACTACAAACAATGGAGGGCTTTCTCTCATGCCGCTGTCCGCAACACGATCTAGAATACAATAAATTGGGTTAATTACTCATATGTAGGCTTCACAAATTCCACCAATACATCAGAGGGTTTGCATGTGGCCTTAAGTGAATATTAAACATAATCTCAACATCAACAATTCACTGATGATGTATAAATAAGCCATTCAGTGCTATGCATGCATGTGCATTGGCCCTCCTCTGGTGCTATCTATGCACCTATGTTTTCCCTTCATCTGCAGAAGTGTTGGCCTTTTTATGGCCCTTGCAAGTGTGTTGGCCCTCATGGAAAAAGGGAAATTTGTAGGGTCAGGGGATTTTTGCAGGGCAGTGTTTTACACGTGCCAGCCTTCCTTCAAAAGGGTAACAACAACACTTGCATGGGCCTTCCTTTGCATCTTTGATCTCTTTCCTTGCTTGCATTGGCCAACCTTTGTGTTTCTCTCTTTCCTTACCTGCATGAGCCTTCCTTTCACGGGCCTTCCTTGCAGGAGAACAAATTTAATAGGATGTTTGAGAAATTTTAATTCAGGCTTTTAAAAATTGCCTAAAATTTGAACATAATCTCAAAATATGCTGAAGTTGGTGACAGAGGGGTTAATAATTTGGTACTTATATTCCATGATTAAGGAGATGGATAACTCTATTACTGACTAAGATCAGCTCTTTATATTGTTAAAGGGTGGTAATATCCACCAAGTATCCTCAAATCAGGAGGGTTACGAGAGGATTATCCTTAATTTTGTTATATGAAACTGTGCTAGGCATGAACCATAGAATATTGGGAGTTTACTTCCCAACAATACATATAAGCCAATAGAAGGTTCCATATGTCAGCAATGAATGTTTGAACCCATGCCAAAAACCCATAAACTTATAGACCAATTCTTATCCATATCCTTATCCTCAATAAACACATTTAGATGCTAACACCTTAACATGTGCACATTGAAGATATCTGTGCAAGATTGGCTTGCATTCTGTAATAGAGGAGCTAAATTTTCAAAATGTATTCAATCACTTCACTTTTCTATAATCAATTCAATCACTTTGCCTGTGGAATGCTTCTTCTATCATGTTGTGCACAATTGCCAATAAAAAAAC
>LPNX010498537.1:980559-1015559 GCA_001517045.1 Pseudotsuga menziesii
GAGTAGAACTGCAAATAATTACTATTGCTTTTTATTCCTTCACTGAAATTGATCAGAATTCTAGTGTAGCTTAGATTTAATGGGGCACCATTTAGTAATTTACGATTCATTTTGTTAATTATAAATTTATACCACTCCGGAAAACTGTTAATAAACGGAAATGCCACGCCGGCAAGCTCGTCCATTAGCCTATGCAACACAACACTCCAATATGTATTCAATGGTTTGTCTCCAACGGTTAGTACAAATATGGGTGATGACTCAATTCTATGGTTCTGTCATCTTTGCTCAGCTTCAGAACCCATGTTTCTGCTGTCAAGGTTCACTGCTACAAGCATTCTATTGTTTACTCAGGAATTGAAACTAAATATAATCGGTGAGGAATTGACAGAGTAATAACTTCTTCCAATATAAGCTTATGATAATATTTGTATTTAAAAAAAAAAACACTTATAGCCGTCGGTTAAGCGACGGCTGTAAGTGATTTAAAAAAAAATAAAATTCAATAAGTGTCACTTAAGCGATGGTTTTTTTTGGCTAAGCGTCGCTTAACCGACGGTTTTCTTTGGTGAACCGACGGTTAAGCGACGCTTAGCCAAAACAACCCGTCTCTTAAGCGACGCTTATTGACTTTTTTTTAAAAAAATCACCAAAACCGTCGGTTAAGCGATGCTTAGCCAAAAAAAACTGTCGCTTAAGAGACACTTATTGAATTTAAAAAAAAAAAAATCACTTACCTCCGTCGCTTAACCGACGATTTACATGAAGTGTCGTTATGAAAGTGATTTTTCAGTGACTTTGAGTGACTTTCATGAAGTGTCGTTATGAAAGTGTCAACATGTGACAAAAACATAGGAAAGTGGTCATAGGATGAGATGTGTCATTTGGATCTATAACAGATGCCCCCTAATGTATGAGGTTAGAGGGGAAGACGATAGGTGAAATATATTATAAAAGAAACAACTGAGTATGGAGAGAGCAGAGAATGCAAGATCAAAAGGCTCGAATGAAGGTACCTGAAAGAGAGATAAATGTCAGAAAAAACTGATCTCTGGGACATACAAGTCCATATACAAAATATCACCATAAAGATATAGGTGGATCCAACATATGTATAAATGATGAAACTATCATGGTCGCTCAATATGCAAAAAGGCACCATATCAAATCTAAAGGAGCCATGGCCACAAATGAACAAGGTGGATCCATACTCGACAATCGATCATAGCCACAAAAATAGAAGGTGGATCTATGTCTAAGAAAAATGTCATATAAAGTGTAACAAGGTCTTGCGCAACTTGGGTAATAGAAAAATGACGATGCTACTGTCGGCCCAAGGTCTTCAATCCAAACCTCCCAAAAGGTACAAATCCTAACCATGCAAATAAAGGAGTTGAATTCGAACATGGAGGAAACCGTTTGATTACTGGTCAATAATGAGAACCATTAACAAACAGGAGGGAAACCACCATTAATGAAAATGGTCCCCAAGGTACCTAGTACATTCTAACAAGTGTGAATACAAGGACTTGAAGTCAAACACTTGAAGAATCCATCGAGTAGGAGACATTAAGGTATTCCCACTACCCAATAGCAAGGGAAATTGCCACTGATGACTACAATCCCTAAGGTACTATCATAAAACTCTAAATCTCATCCCCAGAGCAAGATGTGTTGCAGTCGATAGGAAGAGATCCATTGGAAGGAAGGAATTAAGGCATCCTTCATCATGCAACATGAGGAAAGTCAAATACTAATTGGATATGGAATTGGTACTGAATTTCATGACAAGAAACACTGGAGACATGATGTAATGAACTGATACTGGGGAATGGCCGACACAAAAAGTCAAGGCAACTGCAGAATGGTCGACAAAGGTTTAATCCTTGAACAGTGAGCATGACACAAAAGTGACCTAGGCATCTTTTGACACAAAAGGACCAAAGAAAGAAATAAACAATGTAGGAGACATTGATAGATTCCCCATATAATTGGAAAAGAAACTAGCTAGAGGAGTAAAACTCTAAATCGGGATAAGGTCAAAATACTAGGACCCAACTATTGATAGACTCAAAACTGGTGCTTTGTTTAAGGAAATGAGACTTGCTTCCATGATGTGAATAAACTTCCCTTTCCCTCTTTCTTGTAAAGGTTTAACGAGTCCAAGAAAGCAAAACTCGGGATCGTCTTCATTTTTGGCAAGCTCAAAAAAAAGACAGAAGAATGCTTAATAAAGCACTAATTCGTGGATTTTACAAGCCCGAACTAGTACATGCTAGATGGTGTTTTCATAGTTTAGAGAGTCTGAAAACTCCAAAGAAGACTCCAGAGGGGTCCTTTTTCATCCAATTTAGTCTCCTGAGGCTGAAAAAGTATAAAAAAAACCACAGAAGAACTCTCTTAGCTTTTGAAGAAGTAAGGCGCACCTTTTTCGTACTTAGTCAGGAAGGTCCGAAAAGGGTTAAATTACCACCTACCTAATGCTCCTTCAAAAGCAACATATAGCCTGAGTTTTACGAGTGTGAAGGAAGGCAATATCACTCGAAAATATCCATTTGATTACGAGAAATGGGACTTACAACAATAAAATCGATGCTTTGTTCTTTAGGGTTTAATGAGCATGACAAAGACATAAAGTACACTCGAAATTTTTTTCATGTTTAGGTCCAGAGCATGAAAAAGAGAAAACTAAGCTTATACCAGGGGTTCCTTTTCCGTAAGTTTAGTCCCTTAGATCTAGAAAGAGTGACAAACCTATGCCTGAGAAAACTCTTCTCAATTCCAAAGAAAAGACAGTGATCCTTTCTCGTATTATTCCACATGGTCTGATAAAGTGATAACCTACCACAAATGTGTATGCCCGTTCACATATTCTTAACGAGCATGAATAGACAAGTTTACTTGGTAGTCAAGTCTATCTTGAGAAGTCAGACCTGGGCCTAAAGAAACTCAATATCTTTCCCATGAAGTTTTAATGAGTCTGGTGTTACGGAGAGAAATTCCTATGGCTTGGGGTACCACAACAGATAGCTTGACTCCAGAAATCAATCCTTTCCAATATGTAATAGAAATTAAATGTCTAACACTAAAGGATCAGACCTCGTACCTTATTCCGGACGGTTGAAGTAGATCCCCGTTGAGCTTTCCAACTTCAGCTTGAATTGATAGATTACTTCCTCAACAACAAGTAAACAATACAAGCATTCTATATATCATGGTGTTAGATCTATTCTAGCATATATAATCAATAATGTATAAGCATTTGACATAATCCAATGGATAAAATATTCATTCAAACACACATTATTGGATAGGAAAAGATATTTCTATTAATATAAATCAGAGATTACAAGAGACAACCTTTGATGGCACATTTGCGAATCGGAGAAACTGAATCCCCCACTTGGGCCTCCACCACTTCAATCCTCCGTCTCTCGATAGAAAGCTCACAAGTAAAAGGCAAGCTTGGGAAGAACACAAAAGTGCTCCAAGGGACAAAGGGATGTAGACTCAAGCATAAGTTCCGCCAATAATGGACTATAGTTTCTTTGCTCTCAATTCTCTCTTATGCCTTCAATGTACCAAGGGGTTCCTTATATAGATTTTCAAAGAGGGAATGAAAGGTCGAATCCGATCGATCTCAAGGCATAGGGAAGGCCAGGAGTCAAGTGAGTCGGATCCATGTCAAGGAAAACTCCAAAATGATTTGGATTTTGTACACATCCCGATGTACGCGGTTTTAGTGGTCAAACCTGCGTATATACGCACTTATAGGTTTAAAAGTCACGTGTATCATTTTTCACATGTTTTTAGGGATGGTCAAGGAAACATCAAAGGACAAAAAATGGTCCATGGGGTCTAAGGAGTCTGCAGCAGGACAGGGGAAGGCCATCCAAAGTGTGATTCACTTGGAGTGGTGAAATCAGCTATAACAGATGCCCCCTAATGTGTGAGGTCAGAGGTGTCATACAATGGATGAAATACATTATAAGTCCATCCCATAAGTGGAGTGATGAAGGATCCCAAATGGAAGACTAGCCACCCAATCAACATAGTACATTAATACAACTCTGCACATAACTGCAAATACATATAGCAGTCCCAGATACATAAGAGTACAATGGCCATGAATAGGCATGATACAAGATATCACATATGTGGTCATCACCATGTACAATATACATAGATTAGAATCTCCATGATGAAGATATATAAAGGACCATGATATCCATAATGGCTGAAGATATATAACATATCAAGATCTCCATAGTGGCTAGAAATATTTGACATATACTGGAATCAAGTCATGAGAATTGAAATCTCATGAACACTGGCACGATCAAGGAGGTAGCATATAAGAGATGCCACCAATCTGGGAAGTCTTCTACACAAACCGCTACGAGTACATGTCCTACTATGCGAATAGAGGTGTCAGGGTCGAACATAGTAGTCCATCATCTGATTACCGGTAATTAATGTATACCGTTAACAGACACGAGATCACCCACCGATAATGAAAATGGGAATCAAGGTACTAGAGTGCAAACTAACAAGTGTGAATAAATGTGTTGAGGTTGAACACTTGAGAGGATCCATTGATCAGGGGACATTGATGTATTCCCAAAAATTGTCGATGGCGAGAGAACCTACCACTAATGACTGCAAGTCTCAAGGCACTCAAAATGACTCTAGATTCCAATCCTAGAATAAATGATATGAAGTCGATGGGATGAAATCCGCTAGAAGGAGGGCATTAAGGCACCCCCCATCATCCAACACGAGGTACTCAGCAAAGTTGTATAATGTGGAAGGACTCGATCATAAGGTGCACGAACCAGTAACTGTACTGGGAATGGCCGACATGCAAAGTCAAGATAACTGAAGAATGGTCGACTCGGGATTCAACTTCCTTCGAACAAGAGCATAACAATGTATGGTGTCTGAATAAAGGCAGCACAGACTTGATATACAAACTAGGACATCTCTACGACAAAGGAGGCATCGACAAAGGCTCCATAGGGACTAGAAGCTTAACCAGTCGATGGAGATAAACTCAGATAAACAAGTACAGCTCCTAAATTCAAACTATAACCCAACCAATGGATGTGATATACAATGCTCTATTCGAAGGAGACACGACTCGACAGCTACCACAGATAACATGTTTCCTTGTCCGGATTTTTGGTTTTTTGATTTTTTTGGACTTTTTTAATTATTTAAAAATCTTGAAAAAAGAATAAAATAGCTTTATAGTTACATACTAGGAGGAGACGAGTGTCATAAGGGAAAACAAACTAGTTCCAAGTAGTGGAACATACCTATGCTCAATCAATGATACATGTGTAGGATATCGACACTCGAGGGAAAATCCCCTCTAGGTAAAAAGGGAAACAAGCTACGAAGGATATATAAAAAAATGGCTCTGGATGGCTAGACATGAGACAAGCTTGGGCTATATGGCTGAAACGCAATGTCAGGGAAGAGGCATAAAGCTCAATAAGGCAAGAAAAGCTCATGATAATGCATTCACAACTTGACATGAGGGAGTGTTGAGGGGAATAGGCCAGCAAAATATCAAGATGAGTATGGGGCTCTTGCGAAATGTCATGGTAGTACTATACAACAGACTCCCACACCCTAAAAGAGAAAACGTCAGCATGGGCACCAAATGCAAATAAGGCTCTAACTAGGGTACCCATGTAAGGTGGAGCTCTACCACTCATATCATGTCACTTCTAAAATAGCAAGAAGGTTTCGTGACATAACAGAGTGGGTTCGTACCTAAGGTCATGGTGAGATGGTCATAAGGTTATGCAAAATGTAGACGGTGATGATAAGCAAATGTTTTTGGATTTTTTGAAATAAAATGAGATGCAAAAACCAAAAGAATGATTCTACGACCCCTAGATTATACAATCACACATAAACAACACTCGAGCAAAGCACTAAGGTAAAAGAACTCTAATGCACTTCAAACAAAAAATCGAAAATGTCATGACAAGAACCTTCTTTAAAAAAAAAAATTAGTCTAAAAAAAACGTTTCTGGTCAGAAACACAGGTATAAACAGTCTCAGGTAGTGCCAAAGGAGACTCAGCAAACATCAAAATTCACCCAGCAACCAATTAAATCCCACAAAAAGGAAAAATAAAGGGCATACGTGACTGTTCGCAGTAAACCCACGTGTATACACGAAAATTGCAGAGAAACCCGCGTGTATACGCGACTGTGAGTTAAAAACTCGTGTACATGAAGAAAGGTGCATAAAATCAAGGCAAACAGACAAGCTGAGACAAACTTCACACCAATCAGACACTACCAGGAATACATGCCCCCAAACCCGACACAGAAACAAGAGAGAAAGAGCAATTCAAATTCATTGAATGCCGATAAAACAACCCCCAAAGGAAAACTACTGGGAACTCCCCAGTGGAGTCGCCAATTCTGTTACAGAGAGAAATTCCTATGGCTTGGGGTACCACAACAGACAGCTTGACTCCAGAAATCAATCCTTTCCAATATGCAATAGAAATTAAATGTCTAACACTAAAGGATCAGACCTCGTACCTTATTCTGGACGGTTGAAGTAGATCCCCGTTGAGCTTTCCAACTTCAGCTTGAATTGATAGATTACTTCTTCAACAACAAGTAAACAATACAAGAATTCTATATATCATGGTGTTAGATCTATTCTAGCATATATAATCAATAATGTATAACCATTTGACATAATCCAATGGATAAAATATTTCATTCAAACACACATTATTGGACAGGAAAAGATATTTCTATTAATATAAATCAGAGATTACAAGAGACAACCTCTGACGGCACGTCTGTGAACCGGAGAAACTGAATCCCCCACTTGGGCCTCCACCACTTCAATCCTCCATCTCTCGATAGCAAGCTCACAAGTAAAAGGAAAGCTTGGGAAGAACACAAAAGTGGTCCAAGGGACAAAGGGATGCAGACTCAAGCATAAGTTCCAGCAACAATGGACTATAGTTTCTTTGCTCTCAATTCTCTCTTATGCCTTCAATGCACCAAGGGTTTCCTTATATAGCTTTTCAAAGGGGGAATGAAAGGTCGAATCCGAGTGATCTCAAGGCATAGGGAAGGCCAGGAGTCAAGTGAGTCAGATCCATGTCAAGGAAAACTCGAAAAGGATTTGGATTTTGTACACATCCCGATGTACGCGGTTTTAGTGGTCAAACCTGCGTATATACGCGCTTATAGGTTTAAAAGTCACATGTATCATTTTTCACATGTTTTTAGGGATGGTCAAGGAAACATCAAAGGACAAAAAATGGTCAATGGGGTCTAAGGAGTTTGCAGCAGGATAGGGGAAGGCCATCCAAAGCGTGATTCAGCTGGAGTGGTGAAATCAGCTATAACATCTGGAAAAGTCAACTCGCGACCTCCTTACTGTTTTTAACAAGCTCGAAGGGGAGCAGAAAGAATGCTCTAAATGTGAGGAGACAAGTGTCATAGGCATACGAAACTAGTTCCAAGTGCAAGGAACAAACCTATGCATAATGCAAGGAATATGAGCAAGATAAAGAAACTCGAGGAAAGTCTCATCAAGGTAAAGGGTGTCAACTTGCAAAGGAAAAATGCTACAAGGCTTAGCGATGATGAGAACAAAGATGAGGGATTATACAACAAGCTTAAAGCGTGGAAGCCAACATCAGACTCATAAGTGCGAGTAGGGTGCATGCAAATGTAGTTACAACTTGAAAAACAAGACAAGGCCAGTAAACTGTTGTGAATCCAACTAAGAATCCTGTCTCCTAGAAACAACAATATCATGATCATATTCAGAAGAAAATATCTGATGCGGGTCACTTTAGAAGAAACACATGTGACTTTTCTATCTTCTATAAAAGGTAAAGTCAAGGAAGAATCAACTAAAGAAGATTTTATAGCACCAAGGCTTGAGGGTTTATAAACAGTAAGATCAACCTTAGAAGGAGAGCAAAAATCAACAACGGAGATAGAGTTTGTAGGAACAAACTCAGTATCACGGGAGTCGAAAAATTCATAAGAAAAATCAAACTCATTAGGATCACTGACTTGCTGTTCAAAGGAAGTGTCAAAAGACTCAACAAGACCAACATGAAAAGAAAGGTCAGGAGATGCCATCAACATACTGGGGTTGAAAGAGAGATGCATATGGTTCTGCAAGTAAATACAAGCAAGATCAGAGATTAGAATGGTTCATACCTTGACCAAACGAAGGTTGATCCAAGCAGCCCTTCAATCCTCTTCTCGCTCCTCTTGCTCCTCTCGCTCCAAGAGACCCGCAAAACGAATTATACCTTCCTCAAACCAATATGACCACATATAAAGAAATGATAATAAAATAAACCTGAAATAATAATTTGATTAACATCATAATATGATCATAAACAGAGATTCAATCACACATTGAACAATGATTTGGGAAGAATAAGGACATCACATCTTTATTAATCTTGAAAAAAAGTACAAGTATACCTTCTCTTCAAGTTCGGCACCTCACGAAACCTTGATTTGGTTTTTCTACTTCTCTTCTCCAAGGAACTCAGCCTCCAAGCTCTGCAACACAAGGGTATGATCACTAGAGCAAAGGTGTGGGAAAAGAGAGCTCCAATTCCTCCAGCATAATGATGCAAAGATTCAAGTCTCTTCTCATGGACCTCCCTACCTCTATTTATATGCTTAATGAAGAGTTAGGGTCGAAGACAAAGTAGTTACAACTGAAGGAGTCAGTTGCATAACTACCCAAACTACTTGAATTTCAAAATACGTATTTTTTTGACATTTTTAGGAGGCGTACGTGGGTTGCAGAAACAACAGTTGCATACATGAGGAGGTATACACAGGTCGCAATGTATAAAGTCATGTATTTAATGCGTATGTGACTATTATATATAGAAACTCACGTATGTACGAGGGTTTCCTTAAGAAAACTCGCATACACATCAAAAAACTCATTTTTAGGGTATTTTCGGGCATTTTCAGAGTTTGGTGTCTTCTGAAAAGTTTTAGCTAATAGAAATAGATTTCCAAAGGTATAAAGATGAGGTCAAACAGATTTATAGGACTCAAGTTATGGGTCCTCCAATTTGGGTATTTTTTCAATGACTTTCATGAAGTGTCATCATGGAAGTGTCGACATGCGACGAAAACATAGGAAAGTGGTCATAGGCAGAGATGTGTCATTTTGAGCTATAACAAGATCCTAAGATCATATTGCTTAAATGATAAAAATATAACATAAATGTGATGACTATTGAAACTATAAGAAAGTTGGGACTCACTAACCTCATACCAACCCCCACTATATTAGAACTGGATGATAGTTCCACGATTTGACCTGAGGGAATCCTGGATGATTTGGTAATATCAGTTGATTCGTGGGAATACCCTGCATAATTTATTTTTCTAAAATCCAAGTCCCAGTTGGGGGGAAATCCACTTATCCTAGGAAGGACTTGGTTGGCTACAATAGATGCTTACATTAGTTGCAAATTATGGTCTGTGACAATATCTGATGGAACTGACACTAAAATATTGACCCTATATCCTCTAGCTAAGCTGAGTTTGATACTGAAATTTCATTATGGGTAGAACCAGAAGAAGAAGAGAATGTTCAACCTATTCTTATCATAGGAAGGGCCCTGACTTTTAAAAATGAAACTAGGAATGATACCATTAACAATTTGATTAGTGAATCAATGACAATTACCAAACATGCATATCAAATCTTGGATAGTGCAATGAGTGAATTTGATCAAGAAAAAATTATTGATGATGTCTTAGCTGAAACAATTAACACTAAAAAAATTCCCATATTTGAAAGGTCGAAGAGTATCCACTTGAAATTGAACTGGGAAAGACTTTGAATGTTAACCCTAATCTAAAACATCATGAATGGGAGAATCTAGTCGCGTTACTAAAACAACATAAGGGAGATTTTGCATGGGAATACATAGACATGAGAGGTATCCATTATAATTTGTGTACTCACCATATTTACATTAAAAGTGATTACCAACCTATATGTCATCCTCAACATAGATTGAATCCCAATTTGAAAGACACTGTGAAAGAAGAAATTCAGAAACTTTTAACTACATGATTTATTTATCCTATTTTAGACAATGAATGGGTCTCTCCATTAGTAATTGTGCATAAAAATAATGGTAAAAGGCGTATATGTGTGCACTATCGAGATCTCAATAAGTCTACACACAAATACCATTTCCCTTTGCCAATTATTGATCAAGTTCTGGATACCCTATCTGGTGAAAATTTCTTTTCTTTCTTAGATGGTTTTAGTGGGTACAGTCAGATTTAGATCACCCCTAAAGATTGAGGTAAAACTACTTTCACATGTCCCTGGGTACCTTTTCATAAAGAGTACTTCCTTTTGGATTGTGCAATGCACCAGCTACATTTCAATGAGTTGCGATTGGAATCTTTTCTGATATGGTTAATGATTGTTTAGAAATATTCATGGATGATTTTACCCCGTATAGTAGTAACTTTGATGAGGCTTTGGAAATTTTGGAAAAAGTTTTGAAATGTTGTGAACATACTCACCACTCTCTTAACACTAAAAATGTCATATGATAATGAGTGAAGGTATAGTTCTTGGAAATTTTATATATTTTGCAGGAATACAGGTGGATCCTAGCAAAATAAAGGTAATTCTGAACATCCCTATCCATGGAACGTAAAGGTAGGTACATAGTTTTCTTTGGAATGCTATTTATTATAGACGTTTTTTTTCTTTCTAAACTAGCATCTCCTTTGTTTTCCTTATTAATTAAGGATGCAAAATTCAGTTGGATAGATGGATTTCAAACAACGTTTGCAGAATTCAAGAGAAGACTATCTACAACACCTATTCTGCGAGGGCCTAATTAGGCCTTACCTTTCCACATTTTTTCTGATGCTTCAGATAATGCTATTGGGGATATATTGGGACATCAGGAGAATCATACTCCATATGCCATCTACTATATCAACAAGAGCAAGAATATGGTTTCTGTTGAAATCAACTACACAGTGACTGAAAGATAATTTCTTATTGTCATTTATGTCATCAACAAATTCTTGCAGGACATTATAGGGTAGCTGCTGGCCCAATTTCTTGTATATGGTCAACTAAGGAAATCTAACCCACACAAGGCGCTTACTGCATCCCCTGGTATTTTTGGTATGGATAATTTTCATAGGTTTTGGTCATACTACCATCTAAGTTTCACTCTCTTAATGAGATTCCTACCACTTAAACTTAGAAAAAGTGTTTCCTAAAATAATTAAAAAATTAAAAGATAAACTAAACTCTACTTAAACTACAAATTTAAACTATTTATTATCCACAGGTTATGCTAATATATTAAAAAATGAAATTTCTATTTAACATCTACTAAATCAAAACTGATTATCTATATCTAATCTATGTTCTGCTCTCTTAAGGAGAGTCTCTGTTTAACTTTTTAAGAGGTATTACCAAAACTGCTTAAAAAGATGAAATACAATTAATTGTAATATGAAATCTATTTAACAACTGCTAAATCAAAATAGAAAAATAAAAACTAAAAATTGAAATTAATATAAACTATTTAATCCTATCTTGGCCAAGAAAAAACTATTAACTATGCTAATAGCCTATTGATAATATAAATAACAGAAATTTAAATATAACTATGAAAGAAAACAATCAAAGTTAATATTATAAATGACTTTCTATTCAATAATATTTTAATGATTAAAGAGTAATATATAAGAAATTATTCATAATCCTAGAACATAGAATGTCAAAGAGCAATTAACATTTAAGATTTGAATATTTGAATTTAAGGATGATTAACTACTTAATTAAATATATGTAAAAATACAGATATATCAATTAGTAATTTAATATATTGAATATCATACATCGAAGTTTAATCAAGGAAAACTAACTAATATGACAGATGATATTAATATCAAATACATAAATGCGTTATGATTTGAGTAGTTTAATTAAAAATTCACACAATTATATCAAAGTATAATCATAAGTTAATAAGGAGAAGAAATTTAATATGGAGAATGTATATATGTATTCATTTGAACCAAAAAATGATACCAGTTTTGGAACAAGTGTTGGACAAAATCACAGGAACAACATTCCAATAAACTTGCAGCACGTTAATGTCTTTACTCCAATCTATATACTTCTCAATTGTACTCCAAATCCCCTTTTTAGGTGATTCTCATGGTTTAAATAACAAAAACTAATTAACTATCCTCAAAATTCTAAGCATCTAATTTCTAAAAATAACTTTCAGTTTCTAACAGTTGTCATATAAACGATTCCCATTATTGTTTTGTTGATCAAAATTCCTTAAATTAAAGCACTTGTCATCCAAATCATCACAAAGGGTAACTACTTCAACAGCTAGTAGTAAGATTCGCTTGCCTCGAACATCAACACCATAAAAACGCATCCAAATCGCCACCTGTAATAACCAAATAGCAATACATTAATTTTCAATTAAAATTGCATTTAATAATGAAACAGTAACAAACTAAATTTAAGCATGCCCACAAAATCTTCGATTCCATTGGTATGATAATCAATTTACTCATTACCTATCAAAATTAAAAGCATGTTTAACAATAACAAGACAAACATTAAGTTGTAACTTTCAATTTTGCATCTCTCCTTGCTTCGGATAACTTGGCTTGGAGTTTTATGATTTTAACATTTTGCTATTCTCCTTTCTTAATAAATCATTCATTGGACTCAACTAGATATCTCTTGATAACTTTATATTTATCCTTTTTTAACTTCCATTCCTACCATCTGCTTATCCAAATGGGAAAATCCCCTTTAAGCACTTTGATTTCTTCTTGTTTGCCCAATGTGTTGGCACGGGATTTTTTCTCTTCAGCCTCTAACCGAGATACCCTAATTTTAAGCACTAGTTTGATATTTTGCTTAAGGTTTTTCCCACTTCTTATAGGTGAAGAGTAGCATGTACATGATGGAATATGATTGGTTCCACTTGGGGCTAGTCCTTTAACAAATTATTTAGGTGGGTTGGCTATAGGGTTATTCATATCCACAGTTTGTTCATTATCTACATATTGAGAGAACTCACGAATGTGAGACATATTATCTTCGCCACTTAAAACTTCAATCATTGGGGATTCTCCCTTCTATTGAATCGTAGCAAGAGTCATGAGCATGGCCATGCTTTGAGTAAATCATCGAGCAATCACAGAAATAGATTCAACTTGATTGAGTTTAAGTTCATCAAATAAGGTTAAGTCTTCATTCCAAAATTTTACTGACTTTTTGTGTTGTTGTACATGTATTTTATTCATTTGATCGGGCTATAAATTACTCGAAACCCCAATCCAAGACATGATATTATTATCTTCTAGATTACTCCGTAAATCGCTCAATAATGTAGGGTTATTATTAACCATTGTATTAGGTCGTGAATTATAACTAAGCACAGGAATTTCACTAGCAGAATACTTCCTTCTCTTTAGCTGAGATCTAGATACAATAGGAGGCCAAAACTCGGTTGAACCAAAACCATTCTCAACCAAAAATTGATCCCATTTTTGTTGAATTAACATTTTAATCAATCCATGATGAAAGAGACTTGGATCTTGATTTCCTAAGGTAATTTGCACTACATGTGCCATTTTTTCTAAGCTATTGAACATAAAGCAAGGTAAATTCAACTTAGATCCCCTAAATGCCATTAACAACCTTATATGGTAATAATGCACAAAGGATAAATTCCTATCACAGGTTATGTACCTGATAATTAATTGAATCAAGGGCCTTCACTTGGGTTTTAGGTATTTTGTAGGGAACACGAATTTGTCATCGAAATCTGTAGGCAAAGGCAGTAAAAATTGCTTCCAGTTGGTTTTATTTATATCCCCTCACTTGAACCATTTCTCACTAGTTTGTGGTAACTTTGTTGCTATGGATCACGGAGGGTTCACTCAGTGAACTTGTTGCATAGCACGGTCGTTCACAGGATATTAAATAATAACCCTAATTTTACTAAATATTGGAAAATTCCTCGTAAAATAGTATTGTTGAACCCCCCTCCCAATATGCTTTCCAATTAAGAAAACCCCTAGTTTCACTAAATATTGTAGGTATCCATTTTTATCAACACATTTTTAATACCCCATTTATATCATATTATCAAGTTGTAAGAAATAGGATCCCTAACACATCTTAGTATAAGAAATCATGATGTTAAATAAAATAATAGTATAATGCTAATACTGATCCCACTAGGATTGCATGGACGACTAATCAATTTGTAGCATTGGATAGTGGAAAACCAATGAAAAACTAATGGGGAACGCAAAATGCGTAAAAGGAAACACAATCAGGAGATCAATGTAACAAATAATGTAAAAGAGTGATAGTCCAATAGTTAGTGCAATGCTTAAAAAATATTAGAATTGCATATGTTTCACACCACAACATGCCAATCAACCAATTTTATATCATGTAAATAGAAGTATAGCCAAAGAGAGATCATGTTTTGTATAAGGTTATAAATTAAACTCCATAGAAATGCAAAATTGAAACCCTTTCATGGATGGACTTACCTACATTTCATTATATTTTATTTGTTGAGACAATATGTGAACAAGCACTTGATTTTCACTAAGAATAAACTACAACAAACAAATAGTATTGATTCATGGGGAGAATGTATTAAGAAAATTTCAAACATATTTAAAAAGCATGAAACAATCCATTGACAAAAACTTAAGTCCTAATGGAATATTTATTATCCATTGTATTGAATTTCCTCTACCTTAATTGACCATCTTGTATACACTCTCTTTCTACATTTAACTTTACTTAGTATTACATAAAACTCTATTTAACATAAATATTTTAAAAACAATATCACTGAAACAAATATAAAAAACATTCTATTTGACATGCACACACATACTCTCTCTCTCTCTCTCTCTATATATATATGTGTGTGTGTGTGTGTGTGTCAAATAGAATGTTTTTGATATATATATATATATATATATATATATATATATATATATATATATCAAGCTAATATTTAAAAAAATAGTAATCAAGGCTCCAGTATAATGCATTAATTGAGGCTCCAGTCGATGCTTGTAATTCATGCTAGGGGAGCATGGATATTAACATTCCGACCCAAAATATTTCATAACTCCCGCTTGTTCTTCAGGAATAGGTCACCGAGTGGATTTGATGAGGAATCCGATAAGGCACAACCTTGTGTGAAATATATGAGGAATTGGTGGAAGATAGGTGTCTATGCGAGGCCTCCAAATATATGAATCCATACCATTATTTGAATTTTATTCCCGATTCCACCCAAATAAAATAACCCCCAATATTTATATTACTGTATGAAATTAAAAGTCCCCATTGACCCCTTAATAGAAGGAAATATATTTTTGAGGTTTTTAGGAGTATTCAAACCCTCAATATGAATGGACGTGATATGATATTGCAATTTCTAGTGAGACCCCTGTGATATGGATATGAAATGCTTAGAGATAACTAATCATAAATCCCCAATTTGTGCAACTTTTTCTTTAAATGACATGGAAAATATACGAGTTTCCTCAACATTATGTCCATCGAAACTCCTGAAAAAAATCTCCCCACCTGACTTTTTCAATTAGCAACGCAGCTTCTGGTTCAATGCCAATCAACTCACTACCATCCGGTTCAAGTCTGCACAAAGGAGCCATCGTGGCTATACCAAGCATACCATCAAGGTAATGACAATCACTAATGGAGATTGTGAACCAGGTTACCCTTTGTTCTTGTAAAAACCATACTTTCAATAGTTCACAAATCCAAAACATTGTCCAACTCATTCTAAAATCTGGTAAACAAGGAAAATGGTGCAAAAAACAAAACCATAATGATACACAGAGCATGGAAATAGAATTTGTACATATATCATAAATGGAAACGACCCTTATTATATTCGTGGAGGTGATGAAATGACATGATTGGTACTTCGATCAACAAGTGTCCAAGGATGAAATGATTCATATTTAAAATCCTAGCTAATAGATACCATATGTTGTATAATTTTAATTTGCATGCATGCTCCTCATGTCCAAGGTGTAATTTGAATGGAAGTTTGATCATTTGTTTAGGCATATTTCTTTAGGGTTTTAATGTTAGACATAGTTTCATGTCTTAATGTTTAGGCATAGTTTTAAATCTTAATGTTCAGATATGTATAATAAATCAAATATCATTAATCCAAACATTACATAAAACATGAGATTGATCATTAATACTTTGCCTCGCATTATGAATCAAGCCATTTAAAACCTTAATGGAATTCATATGGAAATTAAGTAAGAAATGAAAAATCATGGAAGCCAATTCGAACTGATGATGATTAACATGTTGTATATCAGTTGAAAATAAATCATCTTAAACAATATATAATCACAAATAAATATGTGTTAATGAGAAATTGATCATATATATAAACATTTCATTTAGCAGCTGCTAAATGAACGATGAAATCAAAATGCTTGTGATGATGTCTTCTTTGAGCAATTGAAGTTTTTAAATTGAGAGTACCTTCTGAATCATAGATTTTGAAGGCACTCTTACTAGTGTCTTCAAGAATTTATTAAGATAAAAACTGATATCAATTTTATTAACAAGAAACAAAATAAAAATAAGAGGAAGTTGTTGGCAGCCAACAACACCCTACTTTTGTGCATATTGATCACTCAACAATTAGGTATTTATTGCAATAATTTGATATCATCATCATTGATAGACCAGGAAAAGAGAATGTTGTTGCTGATTTTATTTCTCAACTAACTAATAATGTTGATGATTCACAGGTTGAGGATTATTTTCTTGATCAACATCTCTTTGCAGTGTCAGTTTACTCACCTTGGTATGTAGATATTGCTAATTATGTTGTTGTGGGAAATATTCCATTGCATTTATAAAAAAGGGAGAGAAGAAGGATTGTGCAGTAGAGTGTTATATACAACTGGATAGGAGGATACCTATTTTACATATGGTCGGACTTGGAAATCAGACAATGTGTAAGAGAAGATAAAATCCATAGTATATTGAAAGCTTGTCATAATGAACTCTGTGGGGGGACTTTTGTTGATAAGAGGACTAGACACATGGGATTAAGAATGGGTTATTTTTTGCCAACCCTATTTTACGATGCAAGGAAGTATGTTCAAGAATGTGATAGTTGTCAGAGGATGGGTCAACCTAATCATACATAAGAAATGTTGTTACAACCACAATTGGTGGTTGAACATTTTGATAGATGGGAAATGGAATTTGTGGGACCCATCAATCCTCTTTCAAGACAAAAAGTTTACATTCTGGTTTTCACATATTACATGACTAAATGGGTGGAGGCCAAGGGATTGGTGAGAACCACTAATCAAGTTGTTGTAGAGCTCTTGTTTGAATAAATATTTACTCGATTTGGGGTTCCTAAGGAGATAGTTACATATGGAGGGCAACAATTTGTATCTCACAAAGTTGAAGCTCTTTTGTAGAAATATCATATTCAACATCGAATAACTTCACCTTATCATCCACAAGCCAATGGACTGGTGGAAAGTAGTAATAAATTTATTGAAGCTATTCTTACAAAGATTGTGAAGAGTCATCGTAGAGATTGGGTTGAAATACTTCGTGAAGCATTATGGGCATATCAAACCACACGGAGTAATACCACAGGGTTCTCTCCTTATGATCTGGTGTATTGGAAAAATGTTGTATTCCTTGTTGAATTTGAGATTAAAACCTTGAGTGCCTCCTTAGAATAAAATATGTATTTGATGAAGGCCCAAAAGGATAGGTTGAATCAGTTAAATGAGATGAATGAAAAGCATGCAGTCACTGTACATCAGAATTTAGTAATCCAACAGTAGTGTTTTAGGTGGCACGATCGGTTTATTAAAAAGAAGATGTTTCAGGAAGGATATTGGCCCTTATTGTATGATTCACGATTCAAGGAGGAATTCAAAGGGAAATTCCACACTATATGGTTGCGACCATACATAGTGTACACCGTATTTGATAACGGGACCGTTTGATTGACCACAATCGATGAACAACAAACCCCACTATTTGCTAATGGCCATCGTTGCGACTCTATCATAAGCCACTCTTGAAAGATGCATTTAATTCCCGTGTTGTTTCATATATGAACTATCAATTGGTAGAATAGCAGGAATCCCATTTTGTTTCCTTAAATCTTTAATCTTTTGTGCATTTTCCACAAAATTTATACATAAATAAACTTGTTTGGTTTCATTCTTGCTGGTTTGATTTTATTTATTTGTTAATTTGTTTCATGATTTTTGTTAGTTCAATCCGATTGGTTTGTTTACAGGAACTGCATGCAGGGATATATCTATCTATCTATCTATATATATATGTATATATGTATGTATGTATGTATGTATGTATGTATGTATGTATACAAAGGGCATGATTAAGTGAAAGCAATCGTATTAGGCCAATCGATTGTTGGCACTATAGGTGGTCCTTTCCAACTACTGAACATCCCTCCACAAGGACCAGTGAAGGAAATATTTGACAAAGCCATTGAAATTCATTCAGATGCTGGTGAAATTTTGTCTTCGATCATTTGTTGAAACTTCGACAATTTCTCTGCTGAAACTTCACCTTTTGTTGAAACTTCGCCAATTTCTCCCTTTCTACTAAAACTCCACCAATTTTTCCACTAAAACTCCACTAATTTATCTGCTGAAAAACAACCAATCTTCCCAATTTTCAGCCTATACTATTCATGAAAATCATTAGATTTCTTCATGACTGATGGTCGACAACAATCTTATTCTGCTAAGTTCTCAATGCATTTCTGCTACATTTTCCCAAGAAGAATGCTAAAGATATGCCAACTTCTCCACTCGCTAATACAACTAAATTTTTTAATCTAGTTTGTTGATTAAATTGGCATTATTGTCAACACAAGATCATAAGTAAACATTGATGAAATAGTCCAAAAATATTTAGCTAGAATAACACAGTTAGCTAAGTGGGGTCATAAGCATTATAATGATGAATTTTTATGAAGTCAAGGTTTGGACGTTCTAGACCTGCAATCCGCAATCCAAAAAATTGTGGAAGAATTTTTGAGAAAGAAGTTTCAGGAAAATGTTGAAAGGAATTCCCGCAACCCGCAATCCACAATTGTGGAAGGAAGGACTTCCTGCAGATTGTGAAAAGAATAATTGAAGAAGTAGTTTTTGAGAAAATTCAAAAAGCATGTACCCGCAATCTGCAATCCGCAAATTGCAAAAGAAGTTTTGTGGGAAGGGAATTGTGGAAGTAGTTACAATAAAATTCGAAAAGAAGACCCAAAATCGATAACCCCCTATTACGGAAGGAAGGTGTTCTCGCAGATTGCGAAAAGATAAATGTGGAAAGGTTAATTGCGGAAAGGTAGTTGCGAAAAGGAGCATTGTGGATACCACTTTGAGGAAATTTAATTGTGGAAGGTCGATTACAGAAATACAAGTTGCATAAACATAAATGCAAAAAGGTAGTTGTGGAAAGACAGTTGCGGAAGTCACGCTGATAATTTCACAAATTAAATAGAGAGGTAATTTCGAATTGATTTTCAGTTGTGAAGAGTCACGATGAAGGTATGTAATTGTTAGATGAAGAGACACGTTTGAGGGTATATAAACAAGGCTTTAAAATTTCAAATAAGTGTCTTTGTATATTCAATTCAAAGATTCATAGGTGTACAAAAGTCAAAGGTTGTATTATCATATAAGAGTGTTTGGGAGGCGCAAGGATAGGATGCAAATCCTATAGGGGGTCGTAGCCTCCTTTTAGTGGTAGCTGGTAAATAGGGCATCGGAGCATCCTACCAGTAGGAGCTGATAAACTAGGGGGTCATAGCCTCCTTTAAGTAGTTGTTGGTAAATAGGGTGTAGAAGCATCCTTGTCTATAGTAGTAGGAAGAAACTATTTGTAAATATAATTTTGCTGAAATAGAAAGTGTTGGTGGTTTTCCCTATTGGGCTTCCATGATAATATTGTGTGTTCTATTTTTACTGTTGAATTTGTTTTAAGTGATAAAAATTTAAATAGATTAATTAATACTGATTCACCCCCCTCTCAGTATTGCTTGATATTCCAACAATTGGTATGAGAGCAGGCTCTTCGCTATAAGTTTAAAACACTTGAAGAGAGATATTTTATCACTATGGATCAACAAGTAAAAACATCCTCCAAGCTTCCAATATTAAATGGAGAATATTATGCATATTGGAGCATTAGGATGAGAATCCATATAATGTCTATTGGACTATATGTTTGGATTTCTGTAGAAACAAGATATATATATATCCAAAATATCCTCCCACAGATCTTGAATGAGTAATAAATTTGGATACAATGCTAAAGTTGTAAATGCAATTGTGGATGGATTAAGAAGAATGGTCTTTGCCAAAGTGATGCATTGTAAAACAACAAATGATATCTGGGAAAAACTGCACACTATCTACGAAGGAGACACCAAGGTAAAAAGGGATAAACTCTAGACTTTTGAAACTCAATTTGGAATTCTAAAAATGAAGAAAGAAGAAAACATTTTAGAATACTTTGAGAGAATTGATGAAATCGTTAATGCAATTCAAGGGCTAGGAGAAGAATTGGAAGAAAAGGAAATAGTTGAAAAGGTACTAAGATCACTTCCAATGAGTTACAACTTGAATATTTCCACCCTAGAGGATAGAGAAAATCTTTACAAACTCACCATGGAAGAACTATATGGGATCCTCATAGCTTATGAAATGAGCATTGGGCAAGATAATTCTCAAAAGAAGAAGCAAATTTTAAAGCATCTAAGGTACATAAGAAATCAAAGACATAGATTCAATTAGAAGACTCTGATGATGAAGAATCACTTCTTATTAAAAATATTAAGAGAGGTACATGTAAGTACAAAGGGAAATTACCCTTAAATTATTTTAACTGTGGGGAAATTGGTCACTATGCTTCCAAATTCCCTTATCCCAAACAAGAAGGTGATGATGAGTGCCCTGAAGATTCAAAGAAGAACAAAAGGATTTTCAGGAAGAAAAAAATACATTTTATTCCATGGATGATAACTACTCAAATGAGTCTAGTGAATATGAATATGTTGAATTACTATTCATGGGATTAGAGAATGAAATCTCAGAAGAAGAAGTAGAAGGTGTGGTAGATCTTGAAGTAGAACTTGTAAGTGCTCTTGAAGAATTAGGGAAGTATTAATGGATGTACACAACATAACAAATTCATATGACATAATTTGAAGATAAAAATAATGATGCATAAAGAATTATTGCTGACTTAAAAAATCAATTTTAAGAATCCAAAAAGGATGAAAACAATCTAGAACAACAACTCAAGAAAAGAGAGCAAGAATCATAAAGTTTAGAGTTGAATTGATCATTCCTAGAAAAAAGACAAATGAAGAATCCATTCAATCAAAGTTTAAGAGCAGTTCAAAAAATTTGGATGACATCCTAAGTTGTCAAAGATCATCTACTAACAAAACTAGACTAGGTTATGATAATGGAAAGAAGACAGAACAATCCTCTTTCATAAATATAGAAGGAAATAAAAGAAGTTATGTTGATGCACTTATGAGACCAGTTGTAAAGGAATATAGTAAAACATTCTCTCTCCCTCAATATAAAAGCATGATAGATAATGTTCCAAGCAGAGAACATCAAGTATTTTGGGAAATTGTTATGCATGTAACAATTTTGTACATATAGCTAGAAATTGTAAACTAATGGTTCCTATTTGGAAAGGAATTACATAACAATCTCCTTCTTATAAGAATAATGTTACTAAAATCAATACAAAAGGAAGAAACTATAATTCTTTTGTTCCTCTACATATTTATAGTATATAATGTTACAAATTTGGTAATCAATGACACATTGCTAGAAATGGTAAACTAGTGATTTGTATGGAGAATGACAACACAAAATCACAAGGAAATGAGGGAAGGAAGGTTTGGAAGAATAAAGATGATGTGCAATGTTCAATAGCTCTATGTGCAACAGAAAAATAAAATATATGGAATTTGGACAATGGATGCTCAAAACACATGACAGGAGACCCAAATAAGTTTATAAGCCTAAAAAGGAATAAAAAGGAAAAGTCACTTTTGGATATAATCTATCCTCTAAAATAATTGGGAAGGGTACACTGGATCATAGAGACAAGATGAGCCAAACATGTGATCAAGGACACATATGTATATTCGATTCCAAGAAGTGTGAAATCAAAAGAAAATATTCAGGAAAACTTGTTGGGACTGTTGTGAGAAATCCAAGCAATGTGTATATTCTAGAAAATGAAGAACAATGTTATATGAGTAAAATTGATGAAATTTTTCTATGGAAAAGAAGGATGGGGCACTTGAACTTTGACAATCTTCTAAAAGTTAGTAAGAAGGGAGCTGTAAGGAACTTTCCAAATATCATAAAACTAACAAATCATGTTTGTAGACACTCTCTTCATGGGAAGCAAGTAAGAACAAGCTTCAAAGACAAACAACATACCTCTCAACCATTAGAAATAATTCACACTAATCTTTGTGGACCAACATGTACTAAAAGTTTTCAAGGTGAATATTAATTTATGTTATTAATCAATAATTATACAAGGATGAATTGGGTGGCATTTCTTAAAGAAAAATCAAAAGCCTTTATGAAGTTCAAATCCTTTAAAGCACTTGTTGATTCAAATGAATCAAATCAAAAGATTAAATGTCTAAGATCGAATAATGGTGGAGAACTCACCTCAAATGAATTCAATGACTTTTGTGAAATTTGTGGAATAAAGAAGCAGTTTTCAGCAGCAAAAAATCCTCAATAAAATGGAGCTGTTGAGAGAAAGAATAGGATAGTCCAAGAAGCAGCTAGAACTATTCTTAATGAAGCAAAACTTCCCGATCGATATTGGAGATAAGAAGTATATACAATTGTCTATGTACAAAATAAAGGACAAATTGAAGTGAATAGTGACAAGACTTCTTATGAGCTATGGTTTGGAAGACTAGCTTCATTTAATATTTTAGAGTTTTTGGAAGTAAATGCTACATAAAAATAGATGATGTTAATCTATGGAAGTTTGAATCTAGAACATATGAATGCATATTTATTGGATATTCCTCCACCAAAAAGGAATACAAATGTTATAATATAAGGTTGCAAAAAATCATAGAAAGTGCAAGCGTAACTGTTGATGATACTAAACCAAGAAGAATACAAATCCCAAAAAGTGTGGATGTTGAAGAAACAGATGATGAAGAAATAGATGATAAAGAATAAAGTTCGCAAGAAGAGGATGTTTTTGAAGAAGAAGAAGAAGAAGTAGGAGAGAAAGAAGAATCACATGAAAATAAGAATGAAGACTCTCCAATATCAGACACAAAGACACCATCTAGGTGGGTCAGAAGAATCATCCTAAAAGTCAAATAATTGGTGACAAAGACTTAGGAGTTAAAATAAGAATAAAATTATTGTATGATGAAGAACAAGCACTACTTTCGATAGTAGAACCCAAAACATTTAAATAATCTTGAAAAAGTAAGGATTGGATCAATGCTATGAGTGATGAAGTTGATCAATTAGAGAAGAACCAAACTTGGGAACTTGCCCCAAGAACTAAAGGTATGAATGTTATTGGAACCAAATGTATTTTTAAAAACAAGTTCAATGAGAATGGTCACGTGACAAGAAACAAGGCCATATTAGTATGAAAGGGATATGCTCAAGTAGAAGGTGTCGACTTCGAAGAAACTTTTGCACCCGTGGCAAGACTTGAAGCCATTAGGATGTTTTTAGCTTTTGCATGCTACAAAAACTTCAAAGTGTACCAAATGGATGTAAAATATACATTTCTTAATGGAGAACTTGAAGAAGAATTATATGTTGAGTAGTTTGAATGTTTTCTCATATCAGAAAATAGAAATTATGTTTACAAACTTAAGAAGGCACTCTAAGGCCTTAAACAAGCTCCAAGAGCATGGTTCTCAAGACTTGACAAGTATTTAAATTAGCAAGGATATGGAACATGGGCCACTGAAAGTAATTTATACATAAATTTTGAAAACAAAAATATGATTGTAGTTGTAGTCTATGTAGATGATATCGTATTTGGAAGTGATCTACAAATTTTGAGTGTAAACTTTGCTTCAGAAATGAACAAGGAATTTGAAATTTCAATGTTAGGAGAACTAACATTCTTTCTAGGTTTACAAGTATCTCAATCAGAAAAGGGATTTTCATCTCTCAAACTAAGTATATCAAAGAAATGTTGAAAATTTTCAAAATGGAAGAATCCAAACGTGTTAGTACTCCTATGGTCATTGGTCATAAATTGAGAAAGATGATGAATCTTTAGAAGTAGCTCATACTATGTATAGGTCAATGATTGGTATTTTATTATATGTAACAACTATAAGACTAGATGTAATGCAGGTTGTAGGTTTGGTTTCCAGATTCCAACCATCCACAAAAGAAACACATGTGGTTGCAGTAAACATAATTCTTAGATATCTAAAAGGTGTTGTGGATTATGGATTATGGTATCCTAAAAACAATAAATTCACTCTAAAAGAATTTACTGATGCATATTGGGTAGGAAGTATTGATGACATAAAAAGCACTAGTGGAGCAACATTCTACTTAGGAGATTTCTTAGTGTCATGGCTAAGAAAAAAAAAATTACATTTCACTGTCTACATCAAAATATGAATATATTGTTGTTGCATAATGTTGTACACAATACATTTGGATGAAACAAACATTGGAAGATTTACTTGTAAAATATGAGGACGCCATTGTTATACACTATGACATTACAAGTGCTATAAACATATCCAAAACCCCTGTTATGCACTCTAAGACAAAACATATTCCAATCAAATATGTTTTTTTAAGAGAGCAAGTGTCTCAAAAATTAGTGGTCAAATTGGATTATATTGATACGAAGGAATAAATTGCAGAAATTTTCACTAAGTCGTTATCTGGAGAATCATTTGTTTATCTTAGGAAGAAATTGGGGGTTAATCCTCATCATTAAAAAATTAGCTAAAAGAATGAAAACCCTGTCATAGGAAGAGGAGAAATATTGACAGGGGAAGAAACACCCACAGGGGGAGTGATTTTAAAAATCTATGGTCCAGGAGTAAATAATTCTGAGTGGTTTTGATCTCCTCAAAAACATATTGATGTTGATGATATAAAAATGAGAACAAGATCAAAGTTCAAAGAAATGAAAGTTTACTTTGTTTTTTTTCTTATAATACAAACTATAATAGAAATATAGCAAAATAGAGCAATGTAATAGGGGGAGTTTTTCTCGAAATTTGTCATTGCTGTGAAAGGGGGAGATTTTTTTTTAACCTAAAAGAAAAATGTTTCCATCAATGCCAAAGATTGTTGATTAAATTGGAATTGTTGTCAACATGAGATCATAAGGAAAAATTGATGAACTAGTCCAAAAAGATTGAGCCAGAATAACAATGTTAGCTAAGTAGAGTCAGAAGCATTATAACGATGAATTTTTATGAATTGAAGATTTGGATGACCTAGACCTGC
Source organism: Pseudotsuga menziesii (assembly GCA_001517045.1). Classification (NCBI taxonomy): domain Eukaryota; kingdom Viridiplantae; phylum Streptophyta; class Pinopsida; order Pinales; family Pinaceae; genus Pseudotsuga; species Pseudotsuga menziesii. The sequence continues at coordinate 1,006,242 of LPNX010498537.1, forward strand.
AATCCGTAAATTAAGGAAGAATTTTTGAGAAAAAGTTGAAAGGAAGTCCCGCAACCCATAATCCAAAATTATGGAAGGAAGGAGTTCCCATAGATTGTAGAAGAAGTTTTGCAAAAAGTGAATTATGGAAGCAGTTTTCAAGAAAAGTCGAAAAGAAGACCCGTAATTCGCAAATTGCAAAATAAGTTTTGTGGAAAGGGAATTGCAGAAGCATCTTCGAGAAAATTCGAAAATAATACCCACAATATGAAACCCATAATTGCGGAAGGAAGGTGTTCCCGCATATTATAGAAAGATAAATAGGCGCTCGCATGAAGCTGGTTCCACTTTTTAGTGCCACTTAAGAAATCCGAAACGCACTTCCGAAGTGCAAATTGAGAACACACATGCGTTATTGATGGTAGGTTCGGAATAACCCGAGCCCAAACACAAGGCTAAGGTTCGTAAGGAAGTATCGCATATACATTTTGTAAAAGTTAAACATCGCATATGTGATATATATCGCAAGTGCGATATATCGCATATGTGATATATCGCATATGCAATATTGAAAACTAAACAAAAAAAACAGAGGCCGTGGGCCTCAAATATCATTTGCATAGTGAAGCATTGGGAGAGCGATAAACCGTGTGGGAGAAAAAATGCAGAGGTGATTTGTGTTTCACCTTTTGGAGGTCAAGTTGGAGGTGGATTGGCTCCAATGGCAGGTAAATTCTCTTATCCATTTCAATTAGTTTTAAATTCTTTATTGTTTTTCTTAATTTCATAGTTTTTATAATTATTTAAAACAAATTTAATAAAAAAAATTGAATGAAATAAAAGAATGATTAAGTAAAACAACTTGAATTTTTTTGTTTAAATATGAACAGATAACAGAAATGAACAGGATAATGTGGAAAACCAACCCTCTAATAACCTAGAACCTAACCTAAACATCAACCCAAACCCAAACCAGGAGGGGGAACAAGATCAAAACTCACAGATTATTACGCGTTTGGCATCATTGAGGCACATTAGCTCACCTGTTATAGGGGGGGATCATTTGAGATGGTCTTTAGCTAATGCATTGGACACAATAACAAACACACTTGCCAATTCCCAAGGAGCTCTGTACAACATTAGCTTTTACAGAGAATCCAGGAGGCAATACTACTCCGATGTATTGAGTTATAAAGACATCAAAGACCTTAAAATTACCAAAGACCAATTATTTTCATTATTCTGAGACCCTAGCACTGGACTGGTTCCACCCACCAGTCGAGTACACATTTCCATAGACTAGTGCATTGAACTAAATATAAAGGCCAATTGGATGGATCGTTGGTATATGGTCTTCGATGAAGACACTCATGGGAATAGGGACATCCCATTTTATTTCCTTAGGAAGTTGTATGTAGAATTAATCCTAGGGAAACATGTTAACTACTTTGATATCTTAGGCTTCCATGGTGTTGGTCATGGGATGCCCAAAGATAGGGAAGGGGCCAGGACAGATCCTAACTGTGTTCCATGCCCTCCACACACACCAAAACCCCCTCGACTATATCCTCCTGTGGGTCATGTGATTGGGGATACACAGGAGGCATTATTTGACTTGGCAGATACATTGCTTTAGCATGGGACTGATGTCCAAGGCAATGTAGACCAAGGGGTTGGCACTTCTAAGGCCAGCCCATCTATAGATCATGCAGGAGATGCAGAGCGTTCAGAGCATCGTGTTACTCCACACCCTTGCACATCGTGTGGAGGCATATGCTATGGACCTACTTCAGACTTCTGGGATGATGGATTACTTCTATTTGTAAGTAAAACTCATTATTTTCATATTATATTTTGTCTCATATCACAATTTTCAATTGTTTTGTAGTTTATTTCTATTTAATTATCTAACAAATTATGTGAACAAATATACAGCTGGTGTCCCATGGCACACCAGAGTCGCATAGTCCACCGATCAATGTTGAGAACATTGATGCGGCTATCAATATTGCATATGGGTTTGGTTCTTCACCGTTAGGGGTAAGAACTAACTATACTTGTTAATTTGTCAACTTTATTTACATATTTATAGTAGAGATTGTAACATTCAATACATCCTAATTTTGATACAACATGTTTTATGCAGGGTGATTAGGATGAGTACATTGAATCTCAGCCCATTCCCTCTCATGCAGAGGTAGATTCCTAAACAAAATTATTATTTTAAATATGCTTTTAATTATGTTTTGCTTTCTTTAAAAAAATTATTTTTTGTCCATCATGTATATGTATCGTTTTCTTTGTATTATCTGACATTAACATATGTTACGTAATGCAGCGAACCATTGAGCCATTGGTGCTTGAAGAGCACCACGTGAGGTTGTTGTCGACCCACCTCTTCCCCCCTGCTAGGTACATGTATGTTTCGCTTTCTTTGAAAACATCATTTTTTGTCCATGTAGTATATATGTCTAAGATTCTTTTTATTATCTGAATTTGACATATTTTATTTCATGCAGGCTTCTCTTGAGGCACCGGTGCTTGAAGAGCACCAGACTAATGACCCACCTATCACAATCCAGCAGGTACATTTATGTATCACTTTCTTTTAGTTGTGATTTTAATGATTGAACATGTACTTTTTATTTTTTTTGAAATTTTCTAATTGTATCTTTATCCTTTTGTATGTAGGAACGTGAGTTTGATGAATATGTCCAAAAAAAGAGCGTATTCGCTAGTACAAGTGGAAGTCCTTTTCTCTCGTTGCTACTTAAACAATCCACTGGTTACACACCTCCTCTGACAAGGCAGTAGGTAAGTTTATGTATCACTTTCATTGTATGTTTATGTATGGCTTTCCCTGATTTGGTGCTTTCTCTTTGTACGTTTTTGTAGGTTTATGTATCGCTTTGACATATGTTACTTTATACAGGAACCTATTGAGATAGTGGTGCTTGAAGAACACCAAAACGAGGTTGTTGTCAACCCACTTCTTCCCCCCAGCGGGGTACATGTATGTTTTGCTTTCTTTGGTAACATCATTTTCCATCCATGTAGTATATATGTCTTTGATTCACTATTTTATCTGAAATTGACATATATGTTACTTTATACAGGCTTCTAGTGAGGCACTAGTGCGTGAAGAGAACCAAATAGGTGACCCACCTTTGACGAGCTAGCAGGTACGTTTATGTAATGCTTTCTTTGTACGTTTGTGTATCGTTTTCTTTGATTTGGTGCTTGAAGAGACCCAAATCAGTGACCCACCTCTTCCACCCCAATGTACATGTATATTTTTTGACATTGGCATATATATATTTTTTATGCACCTTGATATTGAGCAAGTGGTGCTTGAAGAGCACCCAATCAGGGCCGCTGCTAGTGAGGCATCACGACCCACCATTACTTACTCACGTACACTAAGTAAAAATGTTATTTTCGTTTTGGAATTTGAACAAATGTACAAAGAATTTTTAAAGGATGTTGGTAAATTAACTTTCAAAATTTGGTTTTTCTGCTATCTCCACTGATGCGACCTATCCCTCTTGTTCAGCGATGGGGATCACCACTGAGCAGTCGGAAAAGAAAGCTAGACTTCTCCGAAGACATTGGCAGTGGCAGCGAAAGGGGGGATAACTAGAATAAATGTATAGGGGGGATACATAGATGTAACTTTTTGTTCATATACACACATATGTACTTTTTGATCCACTATTTTGTATTATGGCCATGTGGTATGACAATTTTTGTAACATTATTTCTATACATATATAATATAAATCAAGGTTCAAATTTATACATATATGGTTGACTTGATCTTGGAACATGATATATGTGGTTCACATGTGTGCTAACTTATGAATTTCCAATACTTAAAGGAAGAATTTATGACTCATCAACTTTTTAACATTATGGCTATCCTCAACTTTTTAACATCATAACCATACCATACACTAACTAAATTACATACACTAACAATCATAACACTAAGTCATGCATGGATGTGTAATATATACCATATCATACCCTACAATACCCTATGATACTAACATCATACCATACTAACATACCATACCATTGTAATATACCATACACTAACATCATACCATACTAACATACCATAACATAACATACTAACATACCATATCATTGTAATATACCATACACTAACATCATAACACTAAGTCATGCATGCATGTGTAATATATACCATATCATACCCTACAATACCCTATGATACTAACATCATACCATACTAACATACATCATACCCTAAAATACCCTACAATACTAACATCATACCCTACAAACCCTAGTTGGTTTTCAATATGTACATACATCCATGTGTTTCTAGTTCCATCTCATAACTTGTAAAGAGGTCACTAAACCATAGTTCCATGTCATAACTTGTCAACCCTAGTGATAGCATGCAAATTGGTGTACATGAAACCCTAGTTGATTTCCATTTTGTACATGTCCATGTGTTTCTAGTTCCCTCTCTTAAATTGTAAATTGCTCACTAAACCCTAGTTCCATCTCATTATTTGTCAACCCTAGTTGGATTCCAATTTCTAGTTCCCTCTCTTAAATTGTAAATTGCTCACTAAACCCTAGTTCCATCTCATTATTTGTCAACCCTAGTTGGATTCCAATTTCTAGTTCCCTCGCTTAACTTGTAAATTTCTCACTAAACCCTAGTTCCATCTCATTATTTGTCAACCCTAGTGATAGCATGCAAATTGGTGTTCATGAAAGCCTAGTTGGTTTTCGATTTGTACATGACCATGTGTTTCTAGTTCCCTCTCTTAACTTGTAAATTGCTTGAAGTAAACCCTAGTTCCATCTCATTATTTGTCAACCCTACTGATAGCATGCAAAATGGTGTTCATGAAATCCTAGTTGGTTTCCTATTTGTACATTTCCATGTGTTTATAGTTCCCTCTCTTAACTTGAAAATTGATCACAAAACCCTAGTTCCATCTCATACCTTGTTAACCCTAGTTGGTGCATGCAAATTGGTGTTCATGAAAGCCTAGTTGGTGCATGCAAGTATTGCTGATCATGTGTTTCTAGTTCCCTCTCTTAACTTGCAAATTTCTCACTAAACCCTAGTTCCATCTCATACCTTGTCAACCCTAGTTGGTGCATGCAGATTGGTGTTCATGAAAGCCTAGTTGGTGCATGCAAGTATTGGTGATCATGTGTTTCTAGTTCCCTCTCTTAACTTGTAAATTGCTCACTAAACCCTAGTTCCCTCTCATACCTTGTCAACCCTAGTTGGTGCATGCAAATTGGTGTTCATGAAATCCTAGCTGGTTCATGCAAGTATTGGTGATCATGTGTTTCTAGTTCCCTCTCTTACCTTGTAAATTGCTCACTAAACCCTAGTTCCATATCATACCTTGTCAACCCTAGTTGGTTCATGCAAATTGGTGTTCATGAAATCCTAGTTGGTGCATGCAAGTATTGGTGATCATGTGTTTCTAGTTCCCTCTCTTAACTTGCAAATTTCTCACTAAACCCTAAGTTCCATCTTATACGTTGTCAACCCTAGTTGGTGCATGCAAATTGATGTTCATGAAAGCCTAGTTGGTGCATGCAAGTATTGGTGATCATGTGTTTCTAGTTACCTCTCTTAACTTGCAAATTGCTCACTAAACCCTAGTTCCATCTCATACGTTGTCAACCCTAGTTGGTGCATGCAAGTATTGGTGATCATGTATTTCTAGTTCCCTCTTTTAACTTGCAAATTGCTCACTAAACCCTAGTTCCATCTCATACGTTGTCAACCCTAGTTGGTGCATGCAAATTGGTGTTCATGAAAGCCTAGTTGGTGCATGCAAGTATTGTTGATCATGTGTTTCTAGTTCCCTCTCTTAACTTGCAAATTGCTCACTAAACCCTAGTTCCATTTCATACCTTGTCAACCCTAGTTGGTGCATGCAAATTGATGTTCATGAAATCCTAGTTGGTGCATGCAAGTATTGGTGATCATGAAAGCCTAGTTGGTGCATGCAAATTGATGTTCATGAAATCCTAGTTGGTGCATGCAAGTATTGGTGATCATGTGTTTCTAGTTCCCTCTTTTAACTTGCGAATTGCTCACTAAACCCTAGTTTCATCTCATACCTTGTCAACCCTAGTTGGTGCATGCAAATTGATGTTCATGAAAGCCTAGTTGGTGCATGCAAGTATTGGTGATCATGTATTTCTAGTTCCCTCTCTTAACTTGTAAATTGCTCACTAAACCCTAGTTCTATCTCATACCTTGTCAACCCTAGTTGGTGCATGCAAATTGATGTTCATGAAATCCTAGTTGGTGCATGCAAGTATTGGTGTTCATGAAAGCCTAGTTGGTTTCGGATTTGTACATGGAAATGTAATTAAAAGTATATTAAACTAAAAACATCAAGAAATGTAAATTTCAACAACTCGAGAGCTTGTTATTTTCCGAACTCTATTTGTTGGTGTCTAAAGACACCATTCTTGGCACCTCCAATGTGCCGTAGATAGGTGTTTGTATCCTAGGCACATGAAAGGCCAGACATTAGTAACATCATAAGAAAGAAAAGAGAACCTAATGAAAATGTGCAAACATGATTTATAGATAACTCACCCGAGGTTGTACGATCGTGTTTATAGTGTCCAGTATCCTCTAAAAAAATATTATGTCTGTGAATGGTATCTATCAATCACAGGTTTATTACATTGGGAATAAAGTAAGGCTAAATAATTGAAATTGTGCTTGAGAATTCACTTTAAAGGTTAAATAACGCACCTGACAATGCACTCATACAAGTATGCCATCCAGATCATCTCTGGTGCCGATGGTGTCCATTAATATTTCGTGCTCTATATGAGGTAGCAAGTATCATACATGTGACCTATTTTTGTGACCAAGTGTACGCAGCTCGATGTTTATACCAACTACTAGGTTGGTGAAGTGGTATACAATAGCTCCTAGTCTATAATCCTGATATACATACCCACCCTTCCTTTTCTGTTGTGCTGCAAGTGTCAAGTACTCCCCTTTTATAACCATCGAGCCGGTTGGGAATTCAATATTTTCATCATCTGTAACAAGTTCGAGAATGGTTTGTTTCCCCTCTAAGCAACGTGCCAACCAATAGTCAGAACCCCATTCATTATTTTTTGGGGAAATCACTGCATATATTTGACTTGTGAAAGAAAATAGGTCGCGTTAACAATACATTTTGTAAATAAGGTTTTGCATTTATAATTTCTACATAAATTAAATTCTACATAGGTCAAGTAAACAATACATAAATGCATTTTCAGAATTTAGGTACTACTCGTGTACCTGCTTGTATGAGATCCGATATGTGATCATAGTCTGTAGAAATATGTGTCTGATCATCTTCCAAATGGTCTATTTCATTAACCCTGTTGAAATTGGTGCCAAGTGTCACTCGATCCCATGTATCAACGGTATTCGTATACTCACAACCATCCCATTCATCAATGCTACGGGAACTGCAAAAGCAAGCCTTCAATCTTGTCCAAATTTGTAGGGCCGAGTTGTATGAGCTTCTAATTGAATGAAACTGTCAAGTTCCATGTACTGTGTTCACCCGATGTGTTTGTGATTGGTCCACATTTTTCAACTCCTAGAATATTCTTCACACTAAGTGTTTCCTTGTTTCTTGTTCTCCCATGATAGATGCACATCATTCGACTATAGATGCAGTGTCTTGAAGGCGAGCACCTGTAAACTTCATCTCTTCCCTTCGAAGGGAATTTTTAATGCATGCACTAGCACCATCGTGCTCTCCTTTTCCATGACCAGTTTTAAAGTAGTTCCATACATGTGGCACCTTGTATTTTATGTGCAACAAACACAACCATTCAAATACACGTGCATTCTTGAACTGTCCAGCACAACCATCTGACCAAATGAAATGATGATAAAATGGTATATCCATAGCTATCACATGATCATAGAATAATTTAAAGCAATGTTGCACGTAATGGATGTCATGGGTCCAGTCATCACTTATGTAGAAGTGACTTTCTTTCAGTATCACATGTTTCTCTTCATTGCTATCTGGCCCATGTCGATACGTGATATGCACCATTATGCTCACCTGCTCGGAGTGATAGTATTGACTTTGTATTTCATTTTATGGTTGTAGGGTGTAATTTTCCACAAAGTCAACCACTAATAGTATTGTTCTGAGAGGGCAGGTGTCCCGGCATATTCTGAATTGCTCATCTTGCCACCATGCCATATCGACATGTTGAATGTACTGTTGGATCTTTCCATGAAACTCTGGAATAAAATCACATACTCGCACCTGGTACATGAATATTAATATGTCAATAAACCACATAAAAAATGTGTACATAAATATTAATATGTCAATATTCAACAATTTACCTGTGAAGTCACCAATTTAATCTTCCTGCTTTCTTTCCCATCATGTAGCTGATATGTCTCATGCTGATAGTTTTGCTTCTCGACAATTGCATTCTGGAATGCTTGATCTTCACTTTCATGGATGAAATCAGACCATAATGATAGCCCACCACAATTGTTGTAAGAACCATCTATACATTGTTTTAAGTGATGTGTCTACCCATCTTGCCCTAGACACATTATGCTATGGATGAAATCTATGGATGACATTGGCGGTACTGTACTTGAGCATTCCTGCACATGGTTAGGAGCAAAAAACGATGTATATGTGCAAATGTATGGTAATATAGGTCAAAATCTATGTGGTATCTACAACAACAAGTGTTCCGGATGGTATTGATTCTAACATACCAAGGCTTGAATTTTTCAAAAGATCTTTGCCCGAGCCTTAGCTCTACATGGGCAACTTTAAACATCTCGAACAGGAGTTTGTGTCATGTCAAGATAATGTTTAACATGAGGTTCATTGTTTCTAGAACCCCTACAATGTTTTAACACATCCTTCGTGTTAGAAGAAGGCCTAGTGTTATCATGCCAAAACGTTTGCACTAGGCCCTTCACTGCTTCAACTAACTTCATGTCTTTGCGGGGAAACCTACCGCTAAATGCCCATAATGTTTCCACTTTTCCCTCTACTTCAAGGTTGTCTCTTCTTACTGAATATTTTTTAAGTGTCTTTGGATGTAAAGGAACAATTTGTGATGTGCATTTAAGTAATTGACGTTGTCTTGTGGATCTACATACAATTGATTCAGCCAATACACGATGAGCCACATTACAGTCTTGTGAACGAGTTTTTTTACCAATCAATGTGAATGTAGCAACAAGAGATTTAACAATGTGATTACTTGATTCGATATTCTTCATTGTTCTTATGCCTAAATTTCTTCTAACAATTGCCA
>LPNX010498537.1:1020559-1039953 GCA_001517045.1 Pseudotsuga menziesii
TTTCCCAATAAAACTATATGGTGCACTAGACAAGATCAATCTCTATGATCTGATATTTAGAAATCAAATATTTCATTAATTTTTGCCCTAAAGTGTTGCACCCGCACATAATGTTTTAATTTCAAGCTTTTGTGACTTCAATAATTAATAATAATAAAAATAATTCATGAAAAATTCTGAATAAATAGTGATGCACTAGGCCCATATGTCCTTTATACATCTATGAGATTTTATCCCAAATTGATATCATTTACCTCATATATTGTTGCACCCGCACAAACATATATGTTAAGATGTGCTCAAAATTCAAAAACCCACTTTCATGGAAACTAATTTTATAATCATTTACACACATTTTCTTTGTATAAATGCTATATATTATGAAATTTGATTCAATTACCTATCTTTTATATTTTTACTTCATCTTCAAATAAGTTAGGGAAGTACCCCTAATTGTCACCTAAAGTCAGAGTTTTTTGTTTATTCCAGTATTATGTGGCATCTAAAGTGTCTTTAAAGGAGTCCATGATTGTGCATCAGCCCAAATGTGGAAAGGTTAATTGTGGAAAGATAAATGTGAAAAGGTAGTTGTGGAAAGGAGTGATACAGACACCACTTTCCAAAAAGTTAATTGTGGAAGGTCAATTACGGAAAGATAGGTTTCATAAAGATAAATGTGGAAATGTATTGTGGAAATATAGTTGCGAAATCCGTGCTGATAATTTCACAAATTAAACAGAGAGGTAATTTTGAATTACAGAGAGGTAATTTCAAATTGGTTTTCGGTTGTGAAGAGTCACGATGAAGGTACGTGACTGTTAGATGAAGAGACATGTTTGAGGGTATATAAACAAGGCTTTATACTTTCAAATAAGTGACTATGTACATTCAATTGGAAAATCCATAAGTGTACAGAAGTTAGAGATCGTGTTATCATATAAGGGTGGTTGGGAGGCGCAAGGACAGGTTGCAAATACCCTAGCCTTCTTCCAGTGGTAGCTAGTCACGGGGGCTTCACTTGTTGACCAATATCCTATCACGTTAATTCATATTTTGGGTTTTAAAATTATCAAAAATTGGACCAATATATTGCAGGTATTGGGGGGATGAGGAGTTTAAGGTGGGGGTGGGTAGGGTGGTTTATAAGGATTGAGGTATAAAAAGGGGTGGGGAGGAGGTTTTAAGTATTGGGAGGGGGTTTCAACAAAAATATTTTGGGTCAATATCTCTAGAAATTAAGGGTATTCTTTAATATCCCAAGATTGCACGTGCTATGTGAGAGGTTCACTAAGTGAAGTCCCTGTGTAGCTAGTAAATAGGATGTCGGAGCATCCTATGAGTAGTAGATGATAAAACAGGGGGTCGTAGCCTCCTTCTAGTAGTTGCTGGTAAATAGGGTGTACGAGCATCCTTGTCTATAGTAACAGGTAGAAACTATTTGTAAATATAATTTTGCAGAAATAGAAAGTGTTGGTGGTTTTCCCTATTGGGCTTCCACGATAATATTGCGTGTTATGTTTTTATTGTTGATTTTGTTTTAAGTGATAAAAATTTAAATAGATTAATTAATACTGATTCACCCCCCTCTCAGTATTGCTTGATATTCCAACAACTAGAATGTTGAAGATCTGCCAATTTCTCCACTCACTAATACAACCAAATAAAAACTAATTTTTTTTTATCTAGATGTGCTCATTTCTCTTAATTAGTTGAGGGCCTACATGATCCATGAAACCACATGATGAACGACACCTCTATTAGGTGATTTCACTGAGAAAACGAGTCACTTCAGATTATTGGTGATCTGCACAGTAAGTACGAAGGTACATATCCTAACTACTTGTAGGACTAAACATCAATTGAGAAGTAATTATCACTATACCACTTTCGCTCATCCTTGTTAGCAATTTTTAGCCAATTCTTTCAGTTGGGGGGGGGGGTGGAGGGGATACATCACTATATCCCCCCGTACTTATTAATAATTGTTGCCTTACCCAATCCCTACAAATAATTTTTCCATGAGTCTATTCCATAATTATACCACCTTTCTAAAAATAGCCAATGAATTTTCCCACTATACGTTGTTGTTTCTACATGTTGCAACTCTAGTATCCAAATTTGGAAAAAAATTTCCTGCACAATTGAGATTGGTGAGGAAGAAAATCATAGGAGGTTTCGCAGTTCACCATGAACTAGAGACAATGGATGCCATGTGCTGAAACAAATAAGTTTTCAGGATTTTCTAAGGAGCAGGGTGGACAACTTATTTTGAGAGATTGAATGGGTTTGAAGAGGATACTACATTATATTTTGTAGGGAACCTGACGGAAGACCATTTAGAAGTTGGGATATTAAGGATTGAAGTCTCTGAATAGGTCATAGCATAGGTGACAAGATTTTCCAGGACATGGAGGAGTTGGTTTGGCTGAAAGGTGACTATCCCGAATGCAAAATAAGACTTCCTAATAGGAGGAGAAAGTGTTCATCCAAGAGGACGAGGGACTGCATTAACATCCTTTCCCCACCCTTGGGACCAAGTTGTAGTATTCTTGAAAAATTACATCACCTATAAAGGTAGGTATCAATTTTTTTATGCTTACGACTTCATTTTACCGTCTCTATTATGTCATGGCACATTAGTCATTATGCCTTATTATATTTTTGTTGAAATATTGTAACTTCAAAGAATATTCTAAATGTATTTTACTGATGTACCCCAAGGGAGATGTCTTATTTCTCCTTCAGGATGTTACTATTGTATTTGGTCATCATAGAGTCATGAGGTATAAACTCCATTGTAAGTTGGGTTAATAGTACCCTAATGAATATAATATAATATGGTTTTGAGTCTTCCTAGGTGAAGTTGGCCTAGTCATTTTAGTGGGGCCGACTTACCATTGCTTTCTACCATGGAAATGAACTGTATATTGCTTAACTGCTCGATTATGAAATTTGTAATCATAATTACCAAGATTGAATTCAAATTGGTATAATATCAAAAAAATAGGATGCAGAAATCCAACTTGAAAAATTATGAAGGAAATGGTTTGTCTCATCAGATATTTTTTGCCATTAAAGGGGGATTATTTAATGTAATTCAAAACCATTTATGAAGTAGCGAGGCATTTATATAGTGATGTATAGTCTCCCGAGGATTTGACCCTAATACCTTCTGCTTACAACTTACAACACTCGACCACTTGAGATAGCACATGGGGCTTGAAATAAAAACATATTTAACATTATATTTTATTCTATATAAATTCCATTTTCATTGATTTTTAAGTATTTTGATAAAATGTAATATAAAAAAGTGAAAAATGATCTATTTATTACTATAATTAGTTTTATACTTAAATAAACAAAAATAAATAAATTTGAATATAATTTTATACCAAAAAATTATATAAATTAAAAATAAATTTGAATACATTTCTATAAAAAAAATTCCATAAATATATAAAAAATGATATTTGTTTATTTTAAAACATTAAAATATATCTTAATTAATTAATTTGAAATAATTTTTTATATATTATAATTTGTTTTAAAACATTAAATATATCATAATTAATAAATTTGAAATAATGCTTTATATGTTTTGCATTAGTACAAATGTTTTTAATAAATTTGAAATAATGCTTTATATGATTTGCATCAATAAAAAAATGTTTTTAGCTAAAATGTTGAAAGAACATGCTTTGGTAAGTACAGTGCACCTCCAACAAAATAACAACGAAGAAGAGAAGGAATTCATGACTCACAGAAACATGTGAAAGAAAAAGAATGTTGAACATTCTCATAAGAGAGTTTCAAAGTTGGAAAGAGTAAAAGTGAAGTTAAAAAGAGTAAGAACATTACAAGGTAATGTGTAAGGTGGATACTTGCAAAAGTAATTAGTACATCTATATTAGTAATGAAAGAAAGTTGAATATATATATTTTTTCCTTCTGGTGTAAAGTTTGGCATAAATATTATAGTTATAATTAATATAGCATCTTAAAACAGATATTTTGATACAACATTTGAAACTTGCATAAGTTTTAATCCATATATAATTAGAAAATTGTTAATGACAACATTTGAAATTTGCATAAGTTTAAATCCATATATAATTAGGAAATTGTTAATGACATAATTTGATTAACTATGGGATAGACATAACAAATTTTTAAAATTTTCAAATCTATCTATGTCACATTCTCTCAATAAATTTTCAAATCTAAACTATAGTTAGTGTTGCTTTGCAATAAATTTTACTAAATTCTTTAATCATTGATACAATCATTGTGTCTCTTAGAATTGTTACTTGGCATGGGCTAATTTTGAAGGTAATTAAGCTTTCAAGTAAAGAAAATTTAGTTTCCAATTAGTTTTTTTTTGTATCTTCTCAAGATGTGTAACAACAATAAACACATTTGAGAGAAATTGGGTGTAATACGAATAACAAGTCAATATAATTAAGTGCACCACTCTCTTTGCACTGAATGCACAATTGTTGCTATTCCCTTTGTCTGCATCCCCATTTTATCATTTCTTTTATTTGTGCAAGGTTATCCATCACTTATTAAAAGTGAAACATTTGTCTTGAGATCTTCTCATAAACAAAGTAAACCACCCAAAATTTTATTTTATTTTATTGTTCTCTCAGTGACATCTTCTTTTATTGTTGTCTTTTGTCTTTTCACCAAATTTAAATTTTCAAATCTAAACTATAATCAATGGTGCTTTGCAATAAATTTTACAAGATTCTTTAATCATTGGTACAAGCATCCCGTCTCTTAGAATTGATACTTGGCATGGGATAATTTTGAAGGTAATTAAGCTTTCATTTAAAGAAAGTTCTGTTTTCAAATTTGTTTTTTTTTAATCTTCTCAAGATGTGTAACAACAATAATCACATTTGAGAGAAGCTCTATGCAAGATTGAATAACAAAAAGTGAAGATATTCAAGTGCACTAATCTAATTTCCCTCAATAGACAATTGTTGCTATTCCCTTTGTATGCATCCTCATTTTATCATTTCTTGATTTGTACAAGGTTTTTTTTTGTTGTTGGCAAAGTGGTGGAACCCCCCTGACTAGCAGGGTTGCCATTGGCTCAGTAGCCACGAACTAGGGGCATCTAAGCTGGAACCGGTGACCTTCTAGCTTAAGGGGCGTCTTAACCATACCCAGCCACCAACTGTTCTACATCTCACAGATTTGATTTGTGCAAGGTTATCCATTACTTATTATTAATGTAACATTACTTATTATTAATGAAACATTTGTCTAGAGATCTTCTCATAAATTAAGTAAACTACCCAAAATTTTCTTTTATTTTTCTCTCCATGACATTTCAATGATGAGGAAGCTCTTGAAAACATCCTTTTTATAGTTTTCTTTACCATCTCACCACTTTCACCTTACTTCCCATTTTTTTTCTTTAGATATTGTTTTGCACCTTTTGGAGCAATGGCTAATTTTAACATTTCAAATCTATAGATTCAAAATTTTTATTATCTAATTTTAAATAATAAAAAACATCAATTTATTATTCTTCATAGCCTTATAATAAAAAAAGTTTGGAATATAGATAAATTGGTTCTTCATAGCCTTATAATAAAAAAAAGTTTGGAATATAGATAAATTGGTTGATAATAACCATAAAATAAAAAAAAATCTGGAATTTTTTTTTCTTCTTCATATTATTCTAATTAACTAATAATGGCAATTGATGTCAGATCGAGAGATAGTCTTCTTTATAATAAGGGAGGATCGTTTGGTGACTGTGTTGACACATTTGTTGTTAGATCAGAGATCAGATCGCGACTATACCTATGTAAACCAAAATGAAAATTCAAAGATGTGGTGCTAATTGCTTTATTCATGTTCGCATCGAAATACAATGTATTACTAAGTTTGGATGCTTCGGTCTAGTCTCTATCTTTGCCACCACTTTGTTGCAGTCGTCTGAAACATGCATACTGGACAAGTTGTATTGCTTCTCTTAGTTCAGAATTCGTGATGGAATGCAAACAGGAATATTTTGCTCAAAAAAATCATATAAAACGTGTTGGTCAAAGGATAAATATTGTTCAGCGTTCAAGTGTGAACTAGCTTGACGCCCTGTGGAGTAATGGCACAGCAAAGTAAATGCCATTATTCGAATTTGTGGAGATCAACCGCTATGTTGGACCAAAAGTGCAGAGAATAATATAATATAGATAAATATCATTATTGAACTACTTCACAATTATTACATCATTGATGAGGAGTTCTTCAATTCTATATAAATATCGTTATTGAACTACTTCACAATTATTACATCATTGATGCGGAGTTCATCAATTCTAGGTCATAGAGATTGATTTAGGAAAAAAAAAACATGGAAAAATAATATAAATAAATATTTATGAAATATTTATAAAATATATATAAAATAATTGAGGGCGAACAGAATGGATAAATTATAGCAATATAAGGATAACTTATAGTTAATGAATGGATAACCAGCAATTTCATAACTATTTTTAAACCATTTAATCTCTTTAATCTCCATAAACTTGATCAACCACAAACTAGATAAACCTGCTTCATCATTTAAATCATTGAAAAGAGCTTCATCAATTATCAATTAGGTCACTGAAAAGAGCTTCATCAATGATCAATTAAGTCATCGAGATTAATTTCCAATGAAGCCCTCTTATGACTGATTCTCTAAATGGTGGTTAAGATTTGCCGTTGGCTGGAAGACACTGAAACAATAAAGCCAGCAAAGTGAATGGTATTATTGTGTTTGTTCCTCCAACATTCTCTGACTCAGGGCGGGGAAAGAATGACGATGCTTTCGTCAGTTGATCTACCACTTTTCTGGAAAATAATATTATAAGGTCATGAATATTGGCGTCGAAAATGGAGTAAAGTAGGGTTACGGGCGTTATCATTTCATAGACCAGCGTTAAGAAAGTCTTGGCATCTCTTTTAATATATTAGGGAAACCTCATTTCTAGAATCATTCGCTGTTATCACACTATTGTAGGTATTCTGCCTTAAGGCTCTCATACAGTATCAAACTTTTAAGAACGCACCACATTATTCTGAACTCTGCACCGAATACCAAATCCTTATATTCATTTTATAATGGTGGTCCATTATCTATAAACAGCAATGCCGACCAGTGTTGCATTATTTTCATGTGTCTTTTTGTGAGGTTGTATGACGATAAGCATCTCACCAGTGGGAATGGAATAAAAGTAGAGTTAAGATAGATTCATGTTATAGTTCTAAAGGTAAACATGTAACTAAGGAGAAATCATTACAATTAGACATCAAATTTAGGTTCTGAAATAGAATACTTCTTTTCCGACTGTTCCAGCATGGATGAATCGCCACGATTTTGTGCATACATTGAGAATCTCTGTCGATATACCTCTCCATATTTACCAACAAGACTCTGTTCTTCGCTTTCGACTTTTGCTTTTTCATGCACTCATCTGTCTTTCTCACGGGCTCCACCTTCTCATCTAGAACTTCGACTTCCTCACGAACTTTGGTTTTACCTTTACTGTTCTACTTTACTTGTAGTCCTCACGAACTTTGCCTTCACCAAGACCGGTCAACATTCCTTAATGTAGAGTTTGGCTTCAACTCATCGTGGATTCTTTCTTCCGCACAGACTTTACCTTCTATTTCTAATGTATAAATCTTTTTTTTATTGTATAAAAAATAACTGATAATTAACTGATGAATGAATAACTTTTAGCAATGCTTCATGTTTGACTATGCTTCATTATGGTTGTCTATGGTTAACTATGTTTGATCATGTTTGACTATGGGTCGTCCCAAAACTACGACCAAATGTGGTTTATTAGATTTGTTAAAAAAAGTAAGGAATTCTTTGATTTTCTTGAGAATTTAGTTACTTTATTATTGTAAAAAATGTTTTGAATTTTGAATTTAACATGTGGGTGTAATCCTCAACCCTTTTAATGTCATAAACATGACAAATTCTTTAGCCCCACCACTTTTTAAGAATTTTCCAGCACCTTCTTTTACTATGGATTCACTTTGGAGTTTTTCTTATTTTAACAAATTGATGTTGATTTTCTTCTTATGCTAGTGAAAACAAATGAAAACTTTTGATTTTCTATATTAGGGTTAATAGTGTCTTTACACTATCTTAATTTTCTCTCATCCTATAATTCTTTTTGGCACCACCACTTTTTTTTAGTTGTAATAATATTTTTAATATTAACACTACTCCTTAGAGTGTTTTCTTCCTTTGCTTAAGCAATATGAGGTGGTTTTGGCTAGAGTTAGAAGCAATCTTAGGAAGCCTCTTATGTTATTTATATTGTCACTATTGTTTAGAGCAACCTCTTCGTTTTCTTTTAAAATTATATGTTAGAAAGAGTTTTTGTATTTATTATACTTTTTTCTATAATTAGAGATGCTATAGCTCAAAACTTCATATATATATATATATATATATCTATATATATATATATAGATATGAGTGACATAATTTCAAAGAGGAGTTTTTTCCTTGTCCCAAAATCAATAGTCTTCTTTACAATCTTTTTCAATTTCATAATAAGCTTTTCACCATCCATTTATTCTTTTCTCAGTGCTATCTATCTATCTATATATAGAATAAAAAAATGTTATTATGATATATAAAATCATTCATATCCATCATTTTAGACAACAATTAAATGAAAAACAATTTTACATTCCACTTTAAGGTGTATTTCTACTAACACCATTACAACATTGTTTTTCTAAAATATTTACTTACCATTTCAGATTTGATTCTTATTTTTCTGCTTATTTCTACAACCATTTCTAATATGATTCTTATTTTTCTATATATATATATATATATATATATGCATTGAAATTCAAACCCAAAACACTATTGTTTTCTAACCTTTTATTCATCATTCTAGGTAAATTTCTTATTTTTCCAATAATAATGAAATTTAAATCAATATTTTAATCACCATTTCAGATTTTATTCTTAATTTTTCTACATATTTTGTATTGAAATTTAAACCCAACTTAAATCGACCCATTTAAATCCTAACACCAGAGCAAATTTTTTCCTAAATCTTTTATCTACTCTTTCAAATTTTATTCTTAATTTTCTAGACTACACTGAAATTCAAACCTTATTTAACTCCACCCATTAAAACCAAATAAAGTGAATCAATTTTTTCCTAAATCTTTTATCCACCCATTTAAACCAATACAGTGAAACAATTTTTTCCTAAATTCAAACCTTATTTAAATCCACCCATTAAAACCAAATGAAATGAATCAATTTTTTCCTAAATCTTTTATCTACCCATTTAAACCAATGCAGTGAAACAACTTTTTCCCTAAATCTTGTATCCACCCTTTCACATTGACATTGAGACACTTATTTTTTCTACTTATTTGTGCATTGAACACCCACATTGTTAAAGCGAGAACACCCATCCACATTACTGCATTATTTTTTCTTTGACCTTTTCCCACCATTTCAGCCTTTGATTCTTATTTGTTTCTATTTATTTTTCATTAGTTTTCATCTTTCCATATTTGTATGGCTGTGG
The DNA here is from genome assembly GCA_001517045.1 of Pseudotsuga menziesii. Lineage (NCBI taxonomy): Eukaryota > Viridiplantae > Streptophyta > Pinopsida > Pinales > Pinaceae > Pseudotsuga > Pseudotsuga menziesii. The sequence goes on from LPNX010498537.1 coordinate 1,030,140, forward strand.
AAAACGCGATAGAAAAGAAAAGCTAAAGGTTTGTATTCTACTGGGCCACCAGCTAACAGCAACTTCCACATTACTAAGAAAAGAATATTCTTCGATTTACAAATAAAATTGACGTTGCTGTGTCTATGCCATTATGATCAGTGTAGAGCGAACCCAAAATTTAAAGTGTTATTATGAAAGTTGAAGAATCGAATAGAGGTCAGTGCTCACCTGCTAAGGGTGCTATAAAGTCAAAAAAGAAAAAACTACAATTCAATGCATACAGCTTCTCGCTCACCTATCGAATCTAAAACAAGAAACCATCAGAAACTGCTGATTTCGCTATCGAAATTATATATAAATATCACTCTCTATGGGGGACTAGATGTGCAGTACTATCAGCTTTCGTTAGTCAGCTATAGCAGGGCTACTGAGCTGAACACCTATAGCCTGATCGTTGGGTTGAGATTGAGTGAATTTTTCAGCAGATCAGTAGCTTTGTTAGAGCAGGCTCTTGATCAGATTACAAGAACCATTAACATGGCCAGCTACCGACCATCTCTCTTCAGCTTCTTGTTGATCTTGTTATCATTAGCACTTGTGCAAACAGCATTTAGCAGGACTAGGCATTATAAATGGCAAGTAAATTACTTGCTCTGGTCTCCAGACTGTGTAGAAAGTGTGTTGATAGCCATCAATGGTGGGTTTCCAGGACCTACCATTCGGGCCGAAGCGGGAGACACCATTGTAGTGGAGTTGGAGAATAAACTGCCCACTGAAGGAGTAGTCATACACTGGCATGGCATTCGACAGGTGCTCATTTTTTTTTAATATATAACTCGATCATTATCAATCGTCGAATATTTTTTTTATAGCGTTATGAATTGTTGTGATGGCAGCGAGGAACGCCGTGGGCAGATGGGACTGCTTCAGTCACGCAATGTGCAATCAACCCCGGGGAGACTTACGTTTACAGATTCGTGGCTGATAAGGTATGCTCAAATTTATTAGGGTTAGTATTGTTTTGATTCTTTGAAGCTGGTTATTATGTTATTAAGATTTTGTAGTGTTTAGTTATTATGGTGTAAGTTTATGGATTTGCACTGTGCAGAAATTTGTAATTCATTGTGTTTTAATTTATGGATTTGCATTGTTTATAAATTTAGAAGTTATTGTATGGAAGCTTATAGATTTACACTGTGTAGAAATTTAAAAGTGATAAAAGCTTTTTCACTGTACCTTCGCCCATCATTAACATTATTCAAAGCTATGGCAGATGGTACTGCTTCAATTACCCAATAATCATAACTTCTAATAATCTTGATGATTTGATGATGAGTGGAGGGTCCACAGTATGTCTTTAATCCAACTTCTATGAAAATTATCAAATTTAATTAAATATATCAACACATTTATTAAATTGTTATTGGTTAATTTGAATCTTACACTAATTTATCAATCAACGTAGCCGGGAACATATTTCTACCATGCACACTACGGGATGCAGCGCTCTGCGGGTCTGTATGGCTCCCTCATAGTCGACGTTCCGAAGGGTGAGAAGGAGCCGTTTTCCTACGATGGAGAATTCAATATGATTCTTAGCGACTGGTGGCACAAGAATATCTATGAGCAAATGATTGGTCTTAATTCCAAACCTTTCCGATGGATTGGGGAACCTCAGGTAAACGCATTTATGATGAAGATAGCATAGATTAGGTTCAGATTGGTATAGATATTCAAGGTACATTGAGATTTTGTGTCCATAATCAAGGTACATTGATATTCATTTTCTTACCATCATTTTTTTAGTGTTTTTATTAATTTCTTTTATAAAAATTTCTTTTTATTGAATTTTCATTTGTTTAAATTGATTTCATTATCAACTTTTATCATATGATTTTTTTTAATAAGCTTTATTTCTTTATATTAATGATGTAAAAATAGAAATTTGTTCCTCCAAGTGTGGGTTATTTTGAATATATATGTTATAAATTGACAAGATACATTTCCTTTTAATAATAGGATACTTATTTCCTTTTCATAATAACATATTTGTTTAAGGTAAGATTATTAAAACCAAAAGTTTATAATTCAAATATATATATATATTTAAATTCACTTTAAATAATTAATAAACAAAAAAATTGTTTGTATTAATATTTAAAAATTGTTTTCTCAATTTCCAATTTTACAAGAGAAAAATTAATTACATTTATTTTTCATAAAACATCAGAAGGTAATGCTTTATATTTTTCCATTTTCTACAAACTAATTCCAATTCTAATTCAATTCAATTCAAGACCTAGGTACTTATAAAAATACAGAGCTTCCAATACTAAAATATAATTATAAAACATAGCTTTCAATATTAACATAAAAAAATACAGATTGTTAGAGTTGTATTGCACTCTGCAAACTTTCTTTCAATTTTTTTGGGAGATGCTGAGGTTGAGAGCGCAAACTAGAGAACCATACCATAATTGACAATTTTAAGAGTAACTCAATGTTTAAATAGTAGCTTTTTACAATTTTCAACACCATAGCTAACTTGCATGACATTTAGTTTTCATTAATTAGAGTGTTTCTGTTATCTTTATTTTTATATAGAGATTTCAATTATATTAAAATCAAATTTAACTATTAATATTTTTCATCAACAATTTTTATGTTTTCTATTTTTTTTTAATCTTATGCTCTTTTGATTATCTGCCATGAACTCTTGGTTATTCTTCATTAGCTATAAGTTATTCATGCTAGCTATGAGTTATCCTTCATTAGTTATAAGTTATCCATGCACTTTTGGTTATCCTTCATTAGATATAAGTTATCCATGCTAGCTATGAGTTATTCTTCATTAGCTATAAGTTATCCATGCTAACTATGAGTTATCCATGCACTCTTGGTTATCCTTCATTAGCTATAAACTATCCATGCTAGCGATGAGTTATCTTTCATTAGTTATAAGTTATCCATGCTAGCTATGAGTTATCCATGCATAGCTACAAGTTATTCATTTATCAGCTACAACTTATTTTTTATATAATTGTTTATTTCAAATAAACTACTATAATAAAATCAATCTCTACAATACACTTGTCTTATCATTATCCATTCAATCTCTACAATATTCTACACTTTTCTCATCATCCATAGATAAAAAAAACATAAACCTTGTCCACCCCAAATCACAAAACAATAACGAATGTTGACAACTTATGTCATAAACAACAACAATAACTAATAACCTGCTATTACTGTAAGTAAGCCGAATAATGTTGAAGAGAGGTCCATCCTGTTTCATATTGGATGTCCCAGCTGTAATGCATGCCATGATCTAACTGAACTGAATTGTGGGTGTCTACAGTCATTGTTAATTGCAGGGCGCGGACATTACAATTGCTCGCTGGTGTCTGCCCAAGCCGCAGGTGGCAGCGCAAGTTGTAACAAGACAAATCAACAGTGCGCGCCATTCGTGCTCTCAGTGGAAGCGGGGAAGACATATCGTTTGCGCATTGCCAGCGCCACATCTCTGTCGTCGCTAAATTTTATTATAGAGGTCTGCAAATTATACAGTTGAAACCCCCTTGTACATTCGAGACAAGAATATAAAACAGAAATTCGAATTGAATTAACGTTAATTGCTCTTTCTGTTACAGGGACACAAGATGTTGTTAGTAGAAGCAGGCGGGAACTATATCGAACCTGTTGAGGTGGAAAACATGGACATATATTCAGGGCAAACGTATTCATTGTTGGTAAAGGCCGATGGGGACCCGTCAAGAAACTACTGGGCAACTGTGAACGTGAGAGGGCGCCGACCCAACACAGCGCCGGGTGTAGCCATCTTGAACTACATACCTAATCCACACACCAACCGGCCCTCCACGGCCCCGCCCGCGAGCCCGGCATGGAACGATTTCGCCTACAGCAAGGCCTTCGCAAACAAAATCGTGGCCCGAGACGGCTTCGGCCCCCGCGTTCCTACAAAATCAGAGCGCACGATCGTGCTACTGAATACCCAGAACTACATAGATGGCTACACAAAATGGGCAATCAACAACGTTTCTCTCGTATTGCCAGGTACTCCATACATGGCTTCCTTGAAATACAAGCTCAGCAACGCCTTCGACCATCGACCGGCCCCGGAAACATATTCTCCCAGCTACGACATAATGAGTTCTCCCTCCAACCCTAACGCGGTCACAGGGAACTCCATCTATTCCCTCAGTTTCAACGCCACTGTCGATCTTGTTCTGCAAAATGCGAACATTCTGGCGCCCAACAGCAGCGACATCCATCCATGGCATCTCCATGGCCACGATTTCTGGGTTCTCGCCTATGGCGACGGGGCGTTCAATCCGGCCCAGGACGCACGCAAATTCAATCTCCGCAATCCGCCATTGCAAAACACGGTTGTTCTGTTTCCATATGGATGGACGGCCATCAGATTTGTAGCAGACAATGCAGGAGTATGGGCATTCCACTGCCACATTGAGCCTCATTTGCACATGGGCATGGGAGTCGTGTTTGCAGAGGGAATCGAGAAGCTCGGGAAGCTTCCCAGATCTGCTCTCGGATGTGGAAGGACCAAAACATGGTTGCCTTAATAAAACGGCGCTACACAATATTATTAACTAAGCCTCCATTTCTGCCCATGGCTCATCTCTGATAGCACCGCACTTCAAATTTGGATGCTTTGCATCTTGGTGCTTGTTAGGATTATATTCGGCTCTGGGGCTGTACTCTCTACTTCTTTTTCACTTTGTGCTTGTTATCATTATATTCGGCTCTCGTACTCTACTGTCTGCTGCTGCTTCTTTTTCAGTTTGTGGTTGTTATTATTATATACATATGTGGTGCACGGACCATTTTTCACATTAATATTCTCTTTAGAATTTTTTCCACACTTTTGTTTTTATCTTTTCCTAGAAATTTGGACAATTTTTCACATTAATATTCTCTTTCAGAAATTTTTCTACACTTTTGTTTTTATCTTTTTCTATGTTATTATAATGTAATATCATTTTAATTTAATAAAATGTTTAGACAATTTAGCTGATAAATCAGCATAGATCCATCTAAAAGCGATCTATCAAGCATCCAGAAAGGGATCTATCAAGCATCCAGAGAGATCAAATCTCTAAAAATGCAAACCTTTTTTTAGAGTGGAAATGTGTAGTCGAGTGTTTACTGTTTTAGTTTATCTAATTTATCTTGTTTTATATACATATATGTAATTCTTAATAATTTAAATTTAATTTTAATTGACAAGTTATTTTTAATAATATTTTATTATTTTTTATAAAAGACATGTATCAACTCTAAGATGAGTCCGGAAGGAGTTACACATCTCTCCCCTACTCGGTTGTAAAATGCACCTCTTCAGTGCAATTAAAAAGTTCATATTGATATGTATAGCTTGACTTAATCAGTATAATGTATTAATATTTTTGTGTTAATGAGTATAATGTTGATGATGATAATAATATTTTGGATTAATGTATTTAAAAAAAAAAAAAAATGATTATTTTGATTTGGAATTTTCTTTATGTTTGAAAAAGTTTACATAATAATATTTTTAAATAGCTTTTCTAAATTTGTATAATTTTAGTTTTTAAGTTAAGGTAAGAAGGTAAGTTATGCCTTAAATATTTTGAAATTGAAATTAAACGAAGGTATTTATAATACTTAGACAAGATGATTTCATCAAGAGGATAAATTATTTTATTCCATAATTTTTTTAGAAATTGTATTATATGCTTCATTTCCTTTTAAAATTTGTGTTTACTCTTATTATATTTATTTTATTTAAAATAAAATATTCACCACAAAATTGTTTTTTATGTTTGCTTTACTATATTTATTTTATTTAATTTACAAGTCACTATGTATTTACAAGTTTAATAAGATAGTGTCAAATCCTTCTTTGTTACATTAACATGTATAAGTAATATTCCATTCTTTGTTACATTAACGTGTACAAGTAATACATGTAGATTTGCACCATTAAAAAAGCTCACACAAACTTAAAAAGTTAATTGGTAAATAATGCAATACAATTATTTTTTATTATTTAGAACTTAATTTAATATTTTTTATTAAAATAATTAGCAATATCTAAATTAATCATATTATATGTTGGTAAATTCACATTCTATGGAAAAAAAATGTAGTTAATAGTAATGGTAATAGTAAATATAATAACAGAAAAATATTTAAAATTGTTCATATTGTTACTAATATATAAAATGTAATAATATTATGAATAAATAGTTTCTATTTTATGAGTAGGTGATGATATGTTACATCATGTGATTACATATGTGTATGTGTTAATAGATTTACCTTGTTGCATTGTGAGATATAAAATCATTAGTGTTATGTTATTTATCAATAATTATGTTAAGTAGTTAAAATATTTGTCAATGCTTAAATGTTACATTGCAATATTTATGTTGGTTAATTTTATATATTGCATTTGGTGTACTTTTTAAGATTTCAAATGCTATACATAAGTATAGTATTCAAATACTTTATTTAAGTATAATATTTTAGGTGACTATTTCATTTTGAAAAAATCATACAAATAGATATGCATGTGAATATTTAAAATAAAACATATAATTTACTATTAAAACTTGTAATTTTAGGAAAATATTATCAATTTAATAATGATGTAAAAATTATGAGGTTTTTTTAAAAGGGAAACTCACTAATTAATGAATATATTTTTTTAAATGGCAAAAACTAACCAATTAACAAAATTTCACGTCTAAAAATATCCTCACTAAATCCCTAGATTCTTTTATGGTTATGTTGCATTGTAATATTCATCAAGAGTTTTCTCGCATTGAGTTTCCTTGACTATAGTTGGCCATGGTTGATGGTCATTGACCATGGTTGATTGTGCTTGATCATGGCTACCTAGCAATAAATTTCCATGACTATAGTTGGCCATGGTTGATGGTCTTTGACCATGGTTAAATGTGGCTGACCATGGCTGCCTACAATTGACTATGTTTAATTGTTCTTGACTATGGTTAATTGTTGTTAAAATTGTTGGTCATGGTTGACCATGGTTTACAACCTGAGTGGGCCTAACAGTTAAGAACATGTGTATCCTCCTAGGAGATCATAGGTTCAAATCTAGATGGGGGTAGGATATGTACACCTCTATAGACTTTAGCAGTTAAATCCCTGTGTAGAGGGGGGCATTTGTCCCACAAACAAGGGGTCTCATACACCAAATTGGTGTATGGCTTGGATGTGACCTTAAAAATAGATTATTATTATGTTATGTTGATCATGTTTGACTATGTATAACATAGTTGGAAATATTAACCTCAATTTTCAATCCCATTGTGACATCAAAAGGTTGTTCAAATTTAGTATTATGTAAAATGTGATGTTATGGTTAACTTCAATATTATGTCACATTGTGACATTAAGAGTCTCACTTTAATTTTATGATAGATTAAAACATTAAGATGTTGCATTACTTTATTTTTAGTTTACTTATATCAAATTATTATCTTTCTCAATGGTTATGTTGCATTGTGATGTTCATCATGGGTTATATTGTATTCAATTTGGTTGACCATAATTGAGTATGGACAATCATTGTTGACTATGATTGATCATGTTTGACTATGCTTCATTATGGTTGTCTATGGTTAACTATGATGTTCGTAGTTAACCATGGTTTACCTTGGATAACCATGTAGACTGTTGAACATGGTAATTGACTTTAGTTGGGTATGGTTGGTCATAATTGATTATGACTAATAATGGTTGATTATTGTCAACTATAATAGAAGATGTAGACATGGTTTGACCATGATTGACTATGGTTGACAATGTTGTCCTTAATTGTGACATCTATCAATGGTTGTAACATTATGGCATTCAACTGAATATGTTGACTTTAATATTATGTCAAATATGATGTTATGGTTAACTTCAATATTATCTCTAATTGTATAATAATAGGTTGAATTCAATTTTATGTTAGATTATAACATTAAGATGTTGCATTATGACTTTCATGTTGGATTACTTATGGAAAATTGTTATGTTACTCACAATTATGTTGCATTGTGATGTTCATCAAGGGATATGAAGTTGTATTGACTTTGGTTGGAATTGGTTACGTAATGGTTGACTTTGGTTAGACATGGTTGACTATGGTCAATCATGGTCAAATGGTTGATCATGTTTAAAGTTATGGTTGACTATATGGTTAGCTATGATGTACATGGTTCACCATGGATGACTATGGTTGAACATGGTTTACTTTGTTTGAGTATGGTTGGTCATCATTGACTATTGCTAATAATGGTTGATTATTGTTAACTAAAATTGAATATGTGGACATGGTTTGACTGTGATTAAATATAGTTGAAAATATTATCCTTAATTCCAATGTTAATTAATGGTTATGTTACATTATGATATTCAACTTAACTAGGTTACTTAATGGCCATGTTTCATTCTGATGTTCATCAAGAGTTATGATGTATTGACTTTGGTTGACTATGGTTAGCCATGGTTGATGAGTATTGACAATGGTTTGATATGGTGTTTGACTATTCTTTATTATGTTTGATTGTGTTCAACTACGACTGACTACAATTGAAAATGATAACCATGGTTGACAATGGTTAGCATTCCTAACAAGGTCTATGTTGATTATGATGTTCCTCAATGATTATGCACATTTGGACTTTCATCTTAACTTACTTATGTAGAATTTCTACTTTCCTCAAAGGTTTATATGTTTCATTGTGATGATCCTCAAGGGTTATGATATATTGTGATGCTTCTTTATAGCTATGTCTCATTGCAATATTCATCTTGGTTTCCTTATGTATAATTTCTATGTTTTGCATTGGTTACATGTCACACTTCAACATTCGTCGATGGTTATGCCACATTGTGACATTCCTCAAGTGTTGCAATGGATTACAACATTCATCAAAGATTATAGACAATACCTTCGATTGATGCATAATAAGAATAAGCATCACAATGCTTGATAATATTCAATCGTATTTAAACATATAGTAAATCATTTTTTGAAGTAAGACTAAAAGCTCAATTTTATTGACCATGTTTGTCTTAAGTTGACTATATGGTTTCCATAACTATAGTTAATTTTGATTTGTTTTATTGGATAAACTAGTTGTTAAATCATATTTGATTTAATGAAATTTATTTACAATATTTCCATGTATATATATTTATATAAAATAGATAATCTCATTTGGAACATTATAGAACATTGTAACAGTAAGAGGTTGATAATATGGTTATATCTATTGTGATGTTCATCTTGGTTTACTTATGTCAACTTTTTATGTTGTTCAATGGTTATGTTGCATAGGGACATTCATCAAGGGATATGTCACATCATGTCATTCATCCATTTGTATTTCACAATGTGTCATCCCTCAAGGTTTATGCTTAATTGTGATGTTCATCATTGGTTATGTCATATTGTGATATTCATATTAGTCAACTTATGTTGAATTGATAGGTTCCTTAATGGTTATGTTGCATCATAATATTCATCAAGGATTGTTCCATATTGTGAAATTATTTAAGTGTTACGTTGGATTATGATGTTCCTCAAAATTTATAGACAATGCCTGAATTGATACGTAGTAAAATTATGCACCATAATGCTAGATAATTTTTAGTTATATTTAAACACACAATAATTCATTTTTTAAAGTATGACTAAAAGATAAGTTTGATTGATTATGGTTGTTTTAAGTTGATTATATGATTGTCTTGACTCTATTTATCTTTCATTCTTATCATTGACTTAAAAACA
>LPNX010498537.1:1040117-1065734 GCA_001517045.1 Pseudotsuga menziesii
ATTTTGACTTGTTATGTTGCTCAATAGTTATGTTGCTTTGTGATGCTCATCAATGATTATATTGCATAGTGTTTGCTTGACTACATGGTTGGTCATAGTTGACTATTATTGACCATCGTTGAATATGGTTGTAGAGTTTAGCTTCAATATTTAATCACATTGTGACATGAATAAGTTGACTTTGATAATATGTTATGGTTAGCTTCAATATTATGTCATATTACAACATTAAGAGGATCACTTCAATTTATTGTTAGATTATAACATTGATATGTTTCACTGTGACTTTTATCTTGGCTTACTTATGGAAAACTGCTAAGTTCTTCAATGGTTATGTTGCATTTTTACAGTCATAAAGGGTTTTTTCGCAATGAATTTAGTTGACTTTGGTTAGGTATGGTTGATCATGTTTGATTGTGGTTGACTACGGTTAACTATGATGCCCATGGTTACCATATTTTAATATCAATGACCATGTTGACTATACTGTTAGAATATTATAAACCCACTCCATACTTAGGATAACAATAATGAATCGTTTTCAGTTAATTTCATATATTATAGACTAGGTAGTTGCCATCCATTAGCACCACTTGATCAACACTTACCATATTTACCACGAGCTCCTTCTTACTGATTCTAGTTAGATTCTGCCAACTTTATTGACTTCTTGGAATGGAAACTATGCCTTCTTGTCTTTTCTTCCTTTAGACAGCTTTATCATGCCTTTTCAGTAGATAAGGGAAAGCTAGTCAGACTTTGAAACTGGCATATTTTGTGACCAACTCATCCTCCATGATTTTCTCTCCAGATTCGATGATTATCATGTTTTTCCATCACTCACTCATGCTTTACTCAATTCGTGAGCTCCTTGATAGATTCATATGCTTTAGTCACCTATGGGGGTTTATCATATTTAGTAAGCTTGATTTATGAGCTAGCATGAGTTGTCTTATAGAAACTTTATTTTCCTTTATAAGGATGTATTAACAATGTAATATTCATAATTAATGAATCAATCAATTCATTTGATCAATATTCAATTATTATTCTTTGCTTCTCTTGTATTCAGTCTCATTATTCTTCTCTGTATTTTCCTTATGCATGCTTGTGAGAAATATCTTGTAGCTAGATCTTTATCACATGCTTACACATAGAATAAAGCCTCAATTACTTCATGGTATAATAGTTGTTATTTCTACATGGTAGCAAAGGCAAGGCTGATCAGTCTATCATATCTCTCAGGTTGTCAAGTTCTACATAGTTGAGGAGCTATCAATTTTCTACAATAGAGTGCATCCAGTCTCCTATCCCTCTATGAAGAAGAGCTTGAATTGAGCTTAGAATATTTTTTCCTAGTTTTTATTAGTGCGGGTTGTAGAGAATATCTTGAAGAGAGCATCACCTTCTTAGCATGGATTCCTCTTCAGCTATGACCCTGACTCCCTTCAACTATCATGAATGGAAATCCAAAATTGGCATTATGTTGCGTAGTAAGGGACTCTATAGAGTTTCTTGGGATTTAGAGAATGATCCCAATGCAATTGTTGAGAAAGACAAGTGGCACAATAGGTTGGATGAATTCTATGGGTTGATTTGTCTCTCAATTTCTCTTGATCTTCTTTTTCATCTAGATGGTTTGACTACTCCAAACCAAGTATGGACCAAACTTGATTCTCTTTTTGGAGTATAAAATGAAATAAGAGTGCATAAATTGGACAATGAGTTATTCTCATTGAGTCCAAGAAGTTTTGAATCCATTGAAGGGTTCTTCATCAAATTCAAGTCACTTGTTTTATTGCTCAAGTAATGTGGGATTGAGAAGAAGGAAGATCAATTGATTCTTTCCATCCTATCAAAATTGGGTCTTGAATAGTCAGTTTTTGTGTCAAATTTTCATGATACTAGGCTTGTTATTTCTAATTGGAAAATTCCTTTGAGTACATTCTTTGATTCACTGACAAAAGAGCAAGATAAATTACTCCAGATTGGTGCTCTTAGAATATCCAAGGGTAAGGATCATGCTATTATAGTTATGCAAGTAAGAATTCAAAGTCAAAAGAGAAGCAAATAGTGAAAGAGAATAAGCCAAAGTCAGACAATGAAGATGAAAGATCGAATCTTATTGATGAAGGTTCAATGAAGAAAGTTAAGAAGAAAGGAAGCACGTCCAAGTGTTCTTATTACAACAAGGCATTTCATATTAAGAAGAAATATTTCAAGAAGAATATGGACATCATGTCTTAGTTACTTGAGAAGGATAACATCGAAGTTCTAGATGAACTAGAGAAGCATGTTGAATCCTCAAAACATTGTCATAATGCGCAGTCCCAATGTAATATCGACTATGCCTTGAGTGCCTGAGTTAAATCATTTCCTCACATATATAATATAGATTAATTTTTTGATATATCAGAATCATAAATCTCAGTGTCTTTCTTCGATAAATCACCTATCAGACTACTAGATCCATCTCCCAATGATTGTGTTTTTTCACTAGATATCTAGCTCTTCCTCACTCAATTCAAATGGTTATGAATATGAATTAGAAGCGATTTTGCAGGTTGATATGCATGTTATGACATCATCCATACCTCTAAATACTCCTAAGACTATACAAACCCCATTTTCACTAGTTAATTCCTTATTGGTCTCCTAGTGTTACTTATATCTAATGGTTTCAAGTCTTGAATATTTTTCACTAGTTGGCTATCCATGAAATTAGTCATCCTTGGAATTATGTTACATATGTTTGTATCTGATCTAATAATCTATGGTTCAAATCTCAATTCCATTCACCATTCAGATTTACACATCCAACAATTTTCTCCAGTTGCTCATCCTTTTCCTACTATGGCCCCATATCCTCATGGATACACTATAAATTTGGTATTTTATGCTCCATATGATAATATTTATGATATTTCATAGTCATTTGATCCTCATATCATAATTGGGAAGGTTCTATAACAGTTGAAAAGAAGATACATGGTCCATTTCACCATTTTGCAGCTATACAAGGAACTAATTGTATTGGATTTTTTACTCTTTGGGAAGGAGTATGCATAGATATCTTTTCCTTTTCAGATTATGTTTGCATATCATAGTATGTTAGAAGCAAGAATCATTCATAGAATTCTCCTCCACCATCATATGATGAGCTACAAGGAGCCTCTCCTCTTCTTTCTTTCAAATACTACACTCTAGCGCATGATTATGGAGTTCCAAACTTCTTCATCAAGTTATTCTACCAGAAGCAGTTCAACCATCTCATTCAAGTGAAGAAAAATATATAATTAAGACATGCTGTTCATTTTTGTCCTTTGTCCTTTCTTGAGGGAGGATTTTCCCTATGCGGTTTTTCCTTCCTCACTTTTATGGACATAAATAATTGTAAAGGGTGACCATAGCATTGTTGTTGTTCCCTATATAGATCTATATTTCTGATTATTTCAGATAACTCCATCATAAATTCAAACTTAAAGGGGGGCTTTAGAATATTATAAACCCACTCGATACTTAGGATAACAATAATTAATCATTTCTGGTTAATTTCCTACATTCTAGACTAGGTAGTTGGCATCCACTAGCACCCCTAGGAGCACCTTATTACTGATTCTGGTTAGATTGTGCCAACTTTATTGACTTCCCAAAATGGAAACTGCGCCTTCTTGTCTTTTCTGCCTTTAGACAACTTTATCCATCTTTTTCAGTAGATAAGGGAAAGCTAGTCAAACTTAGAAGCTGACATCTTTTGTGACCAACTCATCCTCCATGATTTTCTCTCCAAATTCCATGATTAGTATTTTTTTCCATCACTCATCTTCACTCACTCATGATTTAGTCAATTTGTGAGCTCCTTGATAGATTTGGAAAGTGCTTTAGTCACCTATGGGGGTTTATCATATTTAGTAAGGCTGATTTTTGAGCTAGCATGAGTTGTCTTTTAGAAACTTTATTTTCCTTTATAAGGATGTATTAACAATGTAATATTCATCATATATGAATCAATCAATTCATTTTATCAATAGTCAATTATTACTCTTCACTTCTCTTGTATTCAGTCTCATTATTCTTCTCTCTATTTTTCTTGTGCATATTTCTGAGAAACATCCTGTAGCTAGAGCTTTATCATGTGCTTGCACATAGAATCAATCCTCAATTTCATCATGGTATCAGAGCTACTATTCCTACATATACTTGAACATGGTTGACTTTGGTTAAGTGTGGTTATCCATCATTGACTATGGTTGATAAAGGCCTATCATTGTTAACTATAATATAACATGTAGACATGGTTTCACCAAGGTTGACAAAATTACATGCTTAATTATGATGTTAATCAATGGTTATGCCACAATAGGACATTTATCTTGGTAGGTTGTTTAATGGTTATGTTGCATTGACTTTGGTTGACTATGGTTAGCCATCATTGGTTGTTGTTGACCATGGTTGAATTTGGAATTGACTACATATTATTATGTTTGATTGTGCTTGACTATGGTTGAAAATGATGACCATGGTTGACCATGGTCAACATTCCTCAAGGGTGATCCTGATTGTGAGGTTCTTCCACGGCTATGTCATAGTGTGACTTTTATCTTAAGTTATTTTTGTCAAATTGCTACATTCATATTGGTTATGTTGCATTGTGACATTCATCAAGGGTTATGTTGCATTGTGATTCTCCTCAAGGGTCTCATTGTGATTTTCCTTAATGTTTGTTGATCCATGGATTAGCACCTGATTGGTCCATGATCTCTATTTAAAGAACATGGAAGGTCACTTGCTGATGATTAATTGTGAGAAACTCATATATAAAATATTTTTCTTTTGCATTGGGGTTGTGAACTAACATAGTGGTGCATTGATATTTTCTATGTTTGTGGACTAATAAAGTAGTTTCGTTAAGGTGTTTGACCTACATGGAATACCATGTTTGTCAAACAAACACAATATAAGCACTATGCCTTTGCTAACTGGATTTCCTAAATTTTATTTTGTGATATTGTTTTCAAATTGGTTTTAAGTATTTTAAATGTTTTCTTTGAATCAAAAGATTCACTTTTATATTTACAATATCACTAAAATTGTTTTCGTTATATATTTCAATGAAAAAACTTATCTATACACTAAATTAGTGTATGAAACCCCTTGTTTATGGAAAATGAACTCTCTCTACCCAATGATTTAATTTTCAAAATCTACAAAAATGTATATACCCTACCACATCCTATACCTAATAAGCCCACGAAAGCACATACACATACACGTAATTAGAAAATACCATACAAACCATTTCCTTTAACCTTTAAGAAAATTATTGTATTATGATTCTACTTTCAAATATATTACCATATTGATATATTCATTGGCATAACAAGATATGCATAATATTTACTTTCGCATATGAGATCCTATAATATTGTCTTTGGATTAGCAAATTGATTTTTAAGTCATGACTGGCCTTTAGAGTAGTATTAATTCATTGTTTCCTTTGATTCTCACTCGAGTGATATAGCGCTCTAATGCCATACCATTGTTAATTTGCGATGCTTGTGTTAAGCTCCCATAGTAGTAGCAATCGTATTTAAGTGAATGAAAAATGATACACTATATTATAATAAGTGTATGGTATTTTAAATGGCGGGGTATATAATGATGCCACTCGGATCACTAATAACATGTAGATATTATTATTTAAAATATAAAGCATGAAGATTAATGGTTGTTCTATGTATTTTATATTTTAAATGTTAAATGTTAAGAAGGTTGACTGAGAAAAATTAATAGTTCCACGTTGTCCTCATCTATGAAGAACAGTATGACTTCATAGCTTGAGGGAAGGTCACCCCTCCATTTCAATTCTTCATTGAATAATTTAAATTTCTTTTTGTCAATTTCTTAGAATTGGTGATGATTAAATGATACAAAACATTGGCAAGCACAAGTAAAACCAAGCATTTGTGCATTATGTGCCCTCATCAACATCATAATATAAACACTATAGCAATGCAACCTTTATGTAGTTAATAATATCACGGATATAAAACAAGGTAGCCCTGCCTTAGTGGCACTCCCAATGTTTGCAACTGGGATTGCTTGAATAGGCCCATCAATGTTAATAATTCTTTTGAGTTGCATCGAGGAAACCAATTTTGTTATTTTACATATACACGATAACCAAACTCAAACAAATGAAAATACCAAAAGTATATGACATGAAATCTTTCATTCTTTTGTACAATGCAAATTGGTGAAGTCTTTAATGAGTTCTGTTAAGAAAAAAGGAAATCATTTCTTAAATTTCAATATGTTTGTAGATGGAAGTTGAAGAAGAGAAAAACAATCAAGGAAGTCAACAAAACCCAACGAAGAATGGTGATCCATATATTTTGGATGTTAATGGAACCTATTGTATATTTTGAAATAATTGTTTATGAAAATTAGGAATTTTGTATAATAAATTGGACATAGTGTCCCAATTGAAAGACAATGGGTTACAATGTAACAATTTAATGTATGTTGACATTTTGATTGTTGTGGACTTTATGTTGTCCCATTTTGTATGACAAGGGGCCTCTTATTAATATATATAAAAAGGAATTTTTTTATTCCATGGCATTCTCCAATATTGTGAATGTTATATTGGTAATTAAATATATGGATGATAAACATTACAATAGATGCAAACATTTATGATTTAACAAAGTAATACAAACATCATATCCAAATGCAATAATACAAATTCAAATGAATACTACTATTAAGAACATTTCAATTGTTGATGAATAATAAAATTAAATAAAATATATGGATTCTAGTGCAATGTCAGTAGTCACTATTCACCAAAAAAAAAAAAGATCACTGGTGCATCTGATATTATTAATTGTATTGGTTCTTTTCGGACAATGTAGAATTGGTACGTTTAAGAGTGTGTTGCATCGATGCAATTATAAGAACATATTTCCGGTGCAATTGAATACTCATTACATTCTTTGGGGATTTTTATATTATCACGCCTCAGTGTAGTACTATATATTAACCACATTGTTAATTTTAAAAATATAGTGAGATTCATCGTCCTGATTAACTTTATTGACATGTTTTCCTTTAGTTATTGCATTGATGCTTTTTAATAGTTTATAAGCACCAGTGATTTTTAATAGTTCGTAGGGATTGGTGCAACATTTGATGTAAAGAACAAGTGATCATATTATTATAAGGTACTAAAGTGTTTTGATAGTTCATAAGCAAAAGTGCTAAATTTAATATAAAGAACCGGTGGATATATATTGTTATAAACCATTGGTGTGTTTTCATAATTCGTAAGCATTGGTGCTGCATTTAGTATAGAGAAATGGTGCATATAATATTGTTATAAAGAACCGATTCCAATTAAAATTTTGGTGCGCACCAATACTATATGTATTTTTCAGGTGGTGGTGCACAAAGTTGTATGTGCACAAGTTAATGTATTGGTTTAAAAAAGCACAGGTGTGCTAGCATCGGTGCATTTGCTTCAATAAAGCACATCGAAAATAAAACCTCTGCAAAATCCTTTAGCCATCGAGTTTTTTTTGTTATATTACATTTTCGTAAAAGCCTCTACTAAAACATATGGTACCATTTATGGAGGTTGCAACAATTTTTTTTTTTAGAATTTTGACCAATCTTGTAACACTGATAACCTCTTCTACAGGGCCTTTTCCTTGTAGTTGATGATTTGTCCTCCTAAGCAAGTTCAAATGCATGAAATGATGGGTTTGCCACTTGTCTTGTGATATCGGTGGAGTCATTGATAACATTGAGTAGTTTAAACCTTGGTGGAATACAAAATTCCTCACCCCCCTACTTTTCCAAACTATTCCATATCGTAGGTTGCAATCCTTATTAACCTTTACATCAACCATTGTATTTAACCCTCTTAGAGTATGGACAAATTTGACAGATAATTTGATACTTTGCATGAGAGTTTTAATTCGAGAAAGAATCCTATATAAGTGCCGTTCTTTGATTAAGGTTTCGAGACCATATGGCATATCACCAACATCAAGTCTCCAACTAATGTCATGTTTCAAATTCCTTGATTCTTCATTATCAACATTCTATTCCATAGTGCTAAGGATCCATCCTAGTTATTTGAGGTCTCACAAATACCCAACATAAACAAATTTTCATGATTTCTTTCAAAAGTTAAGATGACCACCCCCACGCCCTAAAGTGATTTATTTCTTGATTTTCCTAAGTTCCAGAACTAGTTATCCTTATTTTGTATTTATGTATGTGAAGTATGAAGCTTATATTTGGGCCACAATGCACAACTCATCAAATGAAGAAAACACCCCACACTTGATCATCTTTACTAAATATGTGACAAGTCCACTTCTCACTTCAATAATCTAATCCTTGACATTGTAAATATGTTAAATGAGTTTTAATGCATGGTTGATTATCATTTAGGATGAAACATATATCCATACTTATCCATGGAATCCTCTAAATTATTTCTTATTGGACAAGGACATAAAGAAACCCCATTAGAAGGTAGAATAAAATATAGAGATATTTAGGAGGAGAGATACAAGGATTACAAGAAGGAAATGTGGACATATCCAAGAAAGCCTTTAATACCTAGGTTATTTCACTATTCCTTAATTTATCTACATTTTTAGGATGGTTAAATCCTAACTCCAAAATACCTTAAGGACGATATTGTATAGCTTAAAAGTATTTATTTATGTTTTTCCATTAAATTTAATGGAGTTAGAGCACCAAATTCTAAATGATTAACCTTCATATTGACATTTTCTTAACATCATTTTATCTTCAAATACCCACTTTACTATGATCCATTGTATGTTTAGAGATTCATGTGTTTTTCCCATTAACTTTAATGGAGTTAGAGCACCAAATTCTACATGATTAACCCTCATGTTGGAATTTTCTTAAGATCATTTTATCTTCAAATACCCACTTTACTTTACTATAATCCATTGTATGTTTAGAGATTCATGTCGTTCATGGCGGAGTGTTATGGAAAACAAAGACAAAAAATCTTTGTCCATGTAATTTATTTAAGATTTTTTAATTTAGATATAAGAAAGTTCACTCCACATCCTTTTAATTGACAAATTTAGATTATTCATTATATTAATTCAAACATTGACTTAGCCATACTGCACAAAATATCATAATTAAACTCTACATGATTAACCCTCATGTTGGCATTTTCTTAAGATCATTTTATCTTCAAATATCCACTTTACTATAATCCATTGTATATTTAGAGATTCATGTGGTTCATGGCAGAGTGTTATAGACAACAAAAACATAAAATCTTTGTCCATGTAATTTATGTAAATTTTTTTTAATTTATATATAAAAAAGTTCACTCCTTTTAATTGACAAATTTAGAGTATTCATTATATTAAGTCAAACATTGACTTAGCCATACTACACAAAATATCATAATTAAACTCCACTTAAAATTAAAAATTCGTTATTCAACTTTGGAGAAAAATATTGTCAAAAATTTTATAACCACTTATGAATTTGTATTCAAATACATGAAAAAGTGACAAGCAATTTAAAAAAATAAAAACTTCTTATTATAAATATGACCTAAACCGACATTCTTTAAAAACCAAGGTCTCCTCAAGAAGGCACCTTTGAAAACCTTGAAAATTCTCTCTAGGCACTTTTTAAGATGATATCTTGACACAAACTTCAAGATCTTTGAGAAAAACTTGAAAATTCTCTCTAGGCACTTTTTAAGATGATATCTTGACACAAACTTCAAGATCTTTGAGAGACATATTTATAACTTTTCAAACTTTTATGAATAATCAATAGAAATTGGGAACTTGATAATTTCTAAGGAACAAATTTAAGGCGAATCATTTTAGATGGTTGAGAAGTTATTGGAAATTTTTACTCTCTAAAGTCAAGAACTTGGAGATGTTTTATTGTGCATTTACTTTATCGAGAGCTTTTATGTATTCATAATTGCCACCAATCGAAATTAAAATTTCTAGAGAAGAAGAAAAAAAGATGCAAGGATGTACCTGAGGCATTTACCAACTCAAGAGTGAATGTATAGAAAACTAAAGACAAAACAAATTGAAATTACAATGTCATAAAACTATTTTATGAGTAGTTCTTGAATTAAATATATATATGACCCACCCATCATTGACTGTGAGATCATTTCATCTTTATCACTTTTTGGTTTATTTGTGCATGTATCTCTAGTGCTACCTTGTTGAGTTAGTGAATTGATCTTTGTATACGACCCATGTTAGAGTATCCACTCATCTACGACCCATGTTAGATTATCCACTCATCCTTATAAATAATTGAAGTTACCGTTAATCAATACTAAATGTAAATATATTTTGACTTTTTTTTATATTAAATAAAAGAAAGTAAAATTATATATTTTACCATTTACTATATGAAAAAAAATTAACTAATTAAAAATAGTTTTAAATCTTATTTTAAAAGAGAATTCAAATATTACATTTTACATAAAAATGATCTTATTATTAGTTTATAATAATTTAAATTTGATTATTTATTCATCTTTCCAAATACCTTGGCATAGAATGTCTTGTAAACATATAATATTTTAATTTATTTTAATCATAGTCTTGAAAACTTCCTCTATATTTATAATTAATAGCATGAATGGTAATTCTGTTTTTATATTTATAGTCATTAATGTATGGAATATAACTTCTAAAAATCCTCAATTTACAAAAAGTTTATTTTATATAATTAATGGCATGATTGGTAATTTTGATTTTATTGTCATTTTCATTTGTTAAAAAATTCTAATTACAGCTGTAATATAAAAAATAAACTAAATCACCTAGTTTAAAAAAAACCTTTCCATATTTTATTATTATTTATTTTATATATATTTTAATATATTATGATATTTTTTCAAACCTATAATAAAAGAAAAGAAGTTGTCAAAGGAATTCTTTCCAAGGATTCATGAAGGTAATAATTTTAATTTGCAAGTTTGAAGACCTTTCCACATTAAAATATGTGTCCACTTGACAATTTTGTATTCATGTAACTTTATTACTCAACATCTGAAGAGCTTTCTACATTAAAATAATGTGTCCACTTGACAATCTTATGTAACTTTATCAGTCTATCAGTCAACATGCAAGGAGAGTGTGTCAACATGGTAGTTGTAAGTAATTTAAAGGACATGTATCATATCTTTTTGGGGTTTAGGGTGAGTGGCAGGGGTAGGTTTTTATTGTGGAAATCGAAAGAGTCTAGATATAAGTATCATATTTATTTGGGGTTAAGGGTGAAAGTCGGTGATGGGTCTCTACAAGTTTAAGTTTTTATATACTAGCACAACCAATTAATTTCTAGCTCGTGAACACCAAGAGACAAGAAGTTAAGTGTCACTAATAAGTTATCAGGTACTTGTTCTTGCCTTTTTCTAGTTAAATGAGTTATCTCTCACAATTATCTCTTGCAAAGAGCAAGTTATCCATGCATCAGCTACCACTTATCCATGCATCAATTATTTTTATATTTTTACACTGAGAGATGTTTTATTTGAGGTTTTGGGGTTGAAAAACAACTATGTTTTTTTCTAGATTGCATGAGTACGAGACAAGTGTACTGTCCAGATTGATTATATGGCAGTTGTTACAAATTTAAAATAAATAATTACTAGAACACCCATATAGTTTGTGGATGGATCACGTCGATAGGGATCAAATGGTTGAGAGATAGTTTGATTTTTTTTTATTCCTCATATTCTTCTATTTAAACTGGTTCAACTTTGAGTTGTCCATGCCTAGATACATATTATCACCAACATTCTACCTGTTATCCATTTATCAACTATTAGTTGTTTTTTTATTCTTTATTTTATCTCACATTCTTCTAGTCATCTACCATGAATTGTTGGTTATCCATTCATCAGCTATAAGTTATCCATGCATTGCTACTAGTGATCCATTCATCAGATACCAGTTATTTTTTATCTTCCTTTTTTTGTAATTGTTTATTTCGAATTTTGAACGATTGACATAGAATCAATTTATACAATACTCTTGTCTCATCCTTGTCCATAGATGAAAAAGCATAGGTCGTAGTCCACCCCAAATCTCAAATAAAAACATTTATCGACGTAATTAAAAATAGAATATAAAAAATAATTGATGCATGGATAACTGGTAGTTAATGCATGGATAGCTCCTAGATAATGCATGGATAACTCATTGAAGCCATGGGAAGAGAAATTTGAAAAACGTAAGAAGATATCTAGGACACTTGTCGTCATTGTTGTGATTGTATGTGGTGTTGTAGTTGGTGTTTTTCTTGGAGTTGTTATTTGGTGGAATTTCTTGGGATCTGTCCAGAAATAATTGGTTGACAAAAAAATTTGGCAATCATATAAAGGTTATCTACCTCGGTGAGCTTATTTCGATTGATGATTCCCTCCATCCATCTAGCAAGGAGAAGAGTTTCCTTGGATGTTCGATAGAGGGAATTAGCAATATTTTTCCGTGAACTTATTTCGATTAATGATTCTCTTTATCCAACTAGAAAGGAGCATATTTTTCTTGCATGTTTGATAGAGGGAATTAGTAATCTTTTCCTGTTCGATAGAGGAAATCAATAATTTGGATAAGGATGGTCCTTTGATCCATTGAATTTGATTGAATTCTGTTGGATAGAGGAAATTAGCAATATGGATAAGGATCGTCCATGTAAGGAAATTGAATCAATGAATGGTTTAGTTCATTTTATTCTTTCAATATATGAGTGAGATTAAAGCTTAGCTTAGATTTTGTGAGTTTTTGATAGTATTTTTTTCCATAAATATGGTAAGAAATTAAATTTGAGATCTCCAATAATAGTACTTAAATTTGCTTAAGCTCAAATTCCTCCATATGTTTTATAAATGAATAGCCATATTAAGTTAAGATTAACAAATATTCTTTTGTCCATTCGGTAGGTTCAGAACACATTTGATACTTTTTCATGCCGCCATGTTTACAGGGAAAACAACAAAGAGGCGGACAAAGCCTAGAAGGAGAGTCTGCAACTAGCTCTGGGGATTTGGAAGATAAAGGAATTCTAGGATGGGACTGCATATGAATTCTACCGTCGTCCGTTTATAGAATGAACATTCATGCGGGTCTCGCTTATCAAAGTTTCACAACAAGACAATTTTTACTTTTTGTTTTTATATAGCAGGATACATAAATTTTTTGTTTTTGTTGTTTATTTATATCAATATATATCAGGCTAGCTAACCTAGTGACTATATTTTCTACTTTATAGCAGAATTTTATGTAACAGAACTCTCTATTGTCATAGATCTATAAAATAGAGCTATAGTATGAAGACATTATGTCTTGGAAACATTCTAGTTTTCTCATAGCAATTCACAATGGATGTGCATATACATAATGTAATTTTGTTCACATATGATGAAATAAAATTGAGCTTTTTTCCCCATAAAAAAAGGAATAGTCATATTTAAAGGATTCTTGAATATGTAGTCCAATCCACTAGATGGTTTTGTAATCTAATGGATGGTTTTGACCTACTTAATGCAATCAGTTCTATGTGCAAATTAACAAGAGCCACCTGGTGGCAATGTCCTTGATATCTCCATTATCTTTACAACCAGCTATTAATAGGATTTTTGTGCAATAAGATGCAAATGCAAGCTTATCATGACCAAATAATGTTATTTATTTCTATTTAAAAATAATAAGCAACAGTTCAAAAGCTTATATCCGCGAGATGTAGAACAGTTGGTGGTGAGGTATGGTTAAGACGGGACTAAGCTAAAAGGTCGTCGGTTCTAATCTTTTCGGATACCAAAAAATCCAACCATGTTAAGGGTTGGTGCGGTCCAGGCCAGGTGCGATCCCCGGGTGATTTTGACGGCTTAGATGCCCTTGGTACGTGGTTACTTAGCCAATGGAAACCCTTCTAGTCAGGGGGTTCTACCACTTTACTAACAAAAAAAAAAATAGTTCAAAAGCTTATATATTATATCACCCCAAAACTAAATAGACCCCTCCATGATCTAAGTGTGTTAACATAAATAAATAACCTTCCCTGCTAGCCACTCCTCCTACTGTAAAAACTTCAAATTCATCAATATTTAATAGTGAAAACTTGACCACAAAAGTTTCTTGCATATAGTTATACATTAGAATCTCTAAATAATTAGCGTGAGCAATGAAATCACATGTAATTGTTTTGTAACAAATCATAAATACTTCTAATATATAAACTCATATTTAGGCGATTCAAGATTATTCTTAGAATTGATGGATAACTTGGTTCACTCCATACTTTGGCTTCTCTTATCCACACTTTACACGTTTATCATTATTATGAAAATGATAAATACCAATGCTTGAAAATATACATAATAACTCAAATTTTATTTAAGTAACTTTAAATTATTCAATAAAATTAAGAGAAAATATAAAATTATGGTTTCAAATTTCTCACAAATTTAATCAAATGGACATTAATAACAAACAACACACAACTTTATGAACTAGGATGGAAAATTTTTAAATGTTAGAAAATTTAACATATAAATACTAAGATATATGTCCAATAGTGATACAACTATTAAATTAAATTTAGATGAACTACATCTCTTAGCATGAGAAGTTAACTTTGATTGCAGTGAAACCATGCACCAAGAACAGTCACTTAGGTAATGTGCAGCTTAAGTGATAGTTGAACTCTATATAGCAATTGGGAGTGGAGTTAATGTGGATAAGGCTTAGTCTAAGATTTATATTAACTTAACTCCAATGATGATACAACTATGAGCCTAACTTCAAATACGAGCTTAACAATCATAAATTAAGTGGTTGTTATATTAGTTTAACTATTAGATAAAAGTAATTGAGAACATGATCAATATACCTTATTTCAAACATATTAATCTTATTAATATGGTTGTTTCTAGTATTATTAATACTTATCATTTTCTGAGGTGATCAATTTGTGAAAGTTATTGTGCTTCACAAGAAAGAAAACTGGAAACTGGTTAATGCATCAAATTTAGGATGGCTTGGTACATAATCTATTCCATTATGCTCCTCTGCGCTATAATCTTGGTTTTGACAATTCATGAAATCTACAAAGGTCCTTGAAACTAGTTAATACATCAAATTTAGGATGGCTCAACACATAATCTATTCCATTATGCTCCTCTGTGCTATAATATTGGTTTTGACAATTCACGAAATCTACAAAGGTGAATATAAATATAATATCGATTTTGACAAATATTTGCGAAATATACAAAGGTGAATAAAGGTTTTGGATTATGATATCGAATCCCATCTTTGGGTTCTTAGTCTTCTGAACCATTTCACTGGTCATGCATGATAAGGATTCAATCAACATAAATGACATCATAAACATAAAATTTGTATGTCGATGCATCTTGATATTGATCCATAGTGTTGGGAAACATTTTCATAGTTCAGAGGAAAAAAATGACGTTTTGATGTGATCGATGGCCTTATATACATAGCGTTGCGGTTCTCCATGTTTCCTTAGGTGATCTCTTATTACCAATTACTTTACTTGAATAGTATTGTAATTAAAATTTTTAAATTAAAAATTTTCAACAACAACAAAATGTTCATTAATATTGTTCTTTCTAATCATTGAGACAAACTACTAAAACTGTATTTATTTAGCTTCGTTTTGTTATTTTCATAAACAAACAAATATTTATTTGATGGGTCCTAACATGAAATTAATGCAACAAGAAAATATTTGTAGTATGTTGAATGATGTTTTGAAAGGTAAAGCAAAAGAAGACAGTGCGAAGATCCACAAATCAAGGTAAGTTGCAAAAAAAATTATAAATAGTATCGGCAACATATTCCTAATTCTCATACATATTTTTCTTTAGTTAATTTGATTTGTATTCCATACTTGCTCAATTTCTACCATTCTTTGTTCCATATAATTTTAACTTGTTTGAATTGATAATAGAATACCAAATATTCTTAGAAATTATCAAATATGCTTAGAAGTCCAACAACATGGACAACATGTTTAGTTGTCCAAAAATGTTACGTTCCTTGTTGTCGGTTTTCAATGGCTTTGTTTGTAACATAATCATTGTCAAAATAATAGATACGTTTTTCACATCTTATTAGATTGCTGATATAAACCTAGGGTTTTCCAAGATCTCTATATATGGTCAAAAGTGATAATATCAAAGAGATGTGAATTTTCCTTGATCTATATAGCTAGAGGATGTAAAATCATTTTGTGGATTTGTTGATTGTTCTACATCCACATAATCACCAACATGGAATATCCATAGACCTGAAGTCAATGAATACCTTTCACAAATGATAGATATCTTCTCACAACAAAACCTCTCTCTTGGTCACTAGGGATAGAAATCTTGGTCCATTCACTATTTTTTATAATCATGCTTGCTTCACTTTATCAAACACTCATAGTCCTAGAACTATACTCATGGTCCACCCATATCCATTCATACATGTCCTAAATTTGGGAATAGAAGATAAAAGTATTACAACTTAGGCCAACACACATTTTATAGATCCCTCAAAGGAAATAAAACACAATGAGAAAATACTTAAACAATACTAAAATGAAGAAGTAGGGATCTGGGGAGAATCAAGGAACAAAACAAGTTGCAATTACAACTTGATCAGATTATACAATCCAAAGGAGGAGGTTAAATCCAAGAAACCTACAACTTAAGGCAAGTAGTAAGGACATTATTTTTTTCATAGTTGAGGAAACTTTATATTAATATGGAACCATATCTCAAAATTTTCCCT
Organism: Pseudotsuga menziesii; assembly: GCA_001517045.1. Taxonomy (NCBI): domain Eukaryota; kingdom Viridiplantae; phylum Streptophyta; class Pinopsida; order Pinales; family Pinaceae; genus Pseudotsuga; species Pseudotsuga menziesii. The sequence continues at coordinate 1,056,977 of LPNX010498537.1, forward strand.
TCTAAATGGAACAAAGACAAAAAATATTCAGTAACAAAGAATTTTTCATATAACCCTCATCAAGCCATTCTTTTTGCATAAACGGTGGAAAAAATTTAGATTTTCCAAGTATTGGCCTTAGATTTGGCCATATTGGTTGTTTTCCTAACCAAACATATTGAACCAAGTATTTCGAGGTAAAAAAAATGGTGTCACATAATTTACATTAAATGACAAATCCCCCATACTAGGTTATAAAGAACCTTATTACTCTATGCAATCCTGTCCTAGGGTTTGAATACTCAAACCCTAGTTCTTGCACTCTTACATCATCATAAGCATCAAGACTTCCATGTAGCATCAATAATAAAATAACTCTATGATATTTTCCTAGCCTTACATACCTTAAGAATAAAGATAAAAAACATAAAAGGTGTTAAATCTACTCTCCATGTCTTCTACTAGGGTATAAACCTCAATGTTACAACAAGATACATAATAACCATCATCGACAGTGGTGTATTCTTCTATAGGGTTTGCATGTATAAACAAAACCTTAGTCATCACAAATGAGAAAGCTCTCCAAGAACATCTAAGACATTTATCATCCCTTGTCTTCTCCTAAGGTTTCCACATGAACACTAAGTCTCCAAGACAAGTACCATGAAGGGTACAAATGATGAATGAATATGAGATATTTCTCCTCCCTTATATATGCAAGTAGGTGAGGGAGGATAACATAAAATAATGATAAGTTTCCCTATAAGTAACCAACATGGAGAACCCACATGGATCACTCTATAATCCAAGGCTATGCATGTCAAACTAGGGTTTTGTCCAACCCCGAAAGTGAGTTTCCCTCCAAGTCACGATCGTGGGATCAATTACCCTTGTCTAAGATGGTTTGGTCTCCCATATGGTGTTGCTCCTACACTCCCTCTTCCGATGTTTTCTTGGTGTCCAAGTTCCCTTGTGTAAGTCATTGCTCTAATTGTGTGTCCAATGCCCTCTCATATACCCAATGCTACTCTGATATGTACCAATGTGGTAAGTAAGCTCCCATTATCCTCCTCAATATATGTGCTTTGGTCCATCACTAACCTCCATGAAGTATGCTATAATTTTATGGCAATTTAAGGTCATTTCTTGCACACAATCTTGTGGTGGCATTTTTTGGATGATATTGGTGAAATGTTTTAGAAGGAAAATGCGATGTCATACTAATATTTTGTGGCCAAAATAGTAAAGAAAAAAGCATACAAAATGGAAATTAGTTGCATTGGAAAGATACACATTCCGGAGAAAGAAGCATGAATTGAAATGGGCATGTTTTCCTAGGACATGAAGGAGGAATGTTTAACAAAGGCCATTGTACCCATAGGAGGACCATTTCTTAGTGCAAATTCATGCTAACTTGTATAAATTTGGGAATTCTAAATTTTAATGTTATTTTTAATTTTCACTTCTCGCCAAAGGTTTTCCATATTCAATTCTTATGAATATTCAACCTTTAGATGATCTTGAATGTAATTTATAGTAGAAAACTATGGACGATATTTCAATTTACATCAACCCCAATCCACTAGGAATTGCATAAGTAAGGCTATCAAATGTATGCCAACAAGTTTCAGGTATTTTAGGCACACTTTTCTAAAGATAAACCATATTTGAAATCACTTTAATTATTGTATATTTACAATATTAAGTATGCCTTATTATGTTTAAGGTGTTTGTCAAATCACTCAACAATTTCAACCCTTAATATGTCAAATTAGCATGAACATTAAGTTTTTTAAATTACTTAATCAAGAAGACAATGAAAGATGAAAATCAAATATGCGATTACATTGGTTTGGATAGATGAAAACTTCATATATGAGTTTGTCATAATTAAGTACATGTACATGCCACAACATTTTCACAAATATGGTACAATTTTTCAACCTCTCCAAAGTCCTCGCTAGGGAAATCATGAAAACCCTAGCCACCACCAAATATTATGTCAAACAAACTCTCCACATTAGAATGGCTTCAACAACAATATTGTGCCACACAATCTCTTCACATTAGCATGGTTTTCTTCCTCAGGGTTTTCACACCCTAGCCATGATCAATTGTATACGTATGTGGAAAAAAAAACTAGTGTTGGCCTCCAAATATACTTTCTTGTCCTAGGGTTTGAATCCTCAAACCCTAATTATTCCACTTTTACATCATCATAAGCATCAAGACTTTGATGTAGCATCAATAATACTTCCTAGCCTTATATACCATAAGAATAAAGATCCAAAAAACATACAAGGTGTTAAATCTACTCTCCATGTATTCTACTAGGGTAGAAAACTTAGTGTTACAACAAGAGACATAATAATCATCATAAAAAATGGTGTATTCTTCTCTAGGGTTTACATGTATAACACAAAACTTAGTCATCACAATAAAAATCCTAACATCACAAATGAGCAAGCTCTCCAAGAACATCTAAGACGTTTATCATCCCTTGTCTTCTCCTAAGGTTTCCACCTAAGGCGTCAATCTCCAAAACAAGTACCATGAAGGGTACAAATGATGAATAAATATGAGATATTTATCCTCCCTTATATATGCAACTAGGTGAGGTAGGATAACATAAAATAAGGACAAGTTTCCAGACAAGTAACCAACATGGAGATCCCACATGGAGCACTCTGCAATCCAAGGATGTGCATGTCAAACTAGGGTTTTTTCTAACCATGAAAGTGAGATTCACTCCAAGTCAAGATATTTGGATCAATTACCCTCCTCCAAGATGGTTTGGTCTCCAATAGGGTGTTAGTCCTACATTCCCTCTTCCATGGTGTCTTAGTGTCCAAGTTCCCTTCTGTAAGTCGTTTCTCTAATTGTGTTTCCAATCCCCTCTCATATAGCCAATTCTACTATGATATGTACCAATGTGGTCAGTAAGCTCACCTTCTCCTCCTCAATATATGTGCTTGGGTCCATCACCAACCTCCAAGAAGTATGCCATAATTGTATGGAAATTTAAGGTCATTTCTTGCACACAATCTTGTGGTGGCATTTTTTGGATGATGTTGGTGAAATGTTTTACAAGGAAAAATGTGATGTGATAGTGATATTTTGTGGCCAAAATAGGAAAGAAAGAAGCATACAAAATGGAAATTACTTGCATTGGAATGATACACATTCTGGGAAAAAAAGCATCAATTAACATGGGCATGTTTTCCTAGGACAAGGAGGTAGGTTTAACAAAGGCCATTGTACCCATAAGAGGAACATTTCTTATTGCCAATTCATGCTAGCTTGTATAAATTTGGGAATTATAACTTTTAATCTGATTTTGAAATTTCACTGCTCACCAAAGGTTTCCCAAATTCATTTCTTATGAATATTTAACATTCGGATGATCTTGAATAGAAATTATAGTAGAAAACTATTTACGATATTTCAATTTACATAAACTCCAATCCACTAGGAATTTCAAGAGTAGGGAAATCAAATGTATGCCAACGAGTTTCAACTATTTTAGGCACACTTTTCTAAAGATAAACCATATTTGAAATCACTTTAATTATTGTATATTTACAATATTAATTAGTATACCTTATTATCTTTACGGTGTTTGTCAAATCACTCAACAATTTCAACGCTTAATATGTTAAATTAGCATGAATAGTAAGTTTTGAAAATTACTTTATCAAGAAGACAATGAAACATGAAAATCAAATATGCAATTACATTGGTATTGGATAGATAAAAAATTCATATATGTGTTTCTCATAATTAAGTAAATGTACATGCCACAACTTTATCACAAATATGGTACAATTTTTAGCCTCTCCAAAACCCTCGCTAGGGAAATCATGAAAACCTTAGCCACCACCAAAAATCTCCAACTACCCAGCACCAACATTAACAAGTCCTCCTTGGTTTCAACAACAATATTGTGTCACACAAGCTCTCCACATTAGCATGGTTGTCTTCCTTAGGTTTTCACACCCTAGCTATGTTAAATCGTATACGTATGTTGGAAAAAAATATAGTGTTGGCCTCTAAATATACTTTCCTTTCCTTGAATCCTAAAACCCTAATTCTTCCACTCTTATATCATCATAAGCATCAAAACTTCCATGTAGCATCAAGGATACAAGAACTCTATGATATTTTCCTAGCCTTACATACCATAAGAATAAAGATCCAAAAAACATACAAGGTGTTAAATCTACTCTCCATATCTTCTACTAGGTAGAAACCTTAGTGTTACAACAAGAGACATAATAGCCATCATTGGCAATGGTGTATTCTTCTCTAGGGTTTACATGTTTTTTATGATCAAGATGGATATTGACTAGTTACAGTATGATAAGCTCCAAACACATAGGTGAAGGAAAATATCTAATAGCTTTTGATCCAAACAAATCCAATTTACTAAGAAATAGTCATAGTAGTTTCATCAAAAGAGAAAACAACATTAATTCACTAGATCACTACTTTTCACCTGTATGTGTTTTTCTCTGCTATTTATCATTTTGATTTGTGTTAGGAAAGCTATTGTTTCTTTGTTTCTTGATATTGAAGCTTTGATTTTGTATTTTTATTGTGCAGGTATATGTGTACCATTATAGGAATGAGTGACCTTGATCCTATTAAATGGAAAAAATCAAAGTGGCATAATATCCAGGTATTTATTTGTGGAATTATATGCTTCATTTCATGTGAAATTTATAAAGTAAGGGTTCCCGAAGCTAATATTTTACTAAAAGTTTTAGCTCTTCATGTATGAGGGTATTGTCATCTTATTTAATGTGTTTTTGTTTATTTGATCCCAAGCAAGTTGGGTGGGATGAATAAAGTGCTAGTGAAAGGCAGAATAGAGTTTCTCTTTGGGATATTGAGCCTATTTCCACTGCATTTTTTCATTTATCCTCCACACTTTTTTAGGCCCAAGCGCCCATGGAAGCCTGGAATGTTGGGTAAAATCTATCCCTCAACTTTAATCAATATTGAACTTTCTACATAGAAAATTTGAGGCATTATTGTACCATTTATAAAATCATTATCATATGGTCCTTTTGTCACTGATGTTATAAGTTGTATCTTCAAAAAATGTTGTAGTGTTTTTTGTTCCCTATTTCCTACAATGTACTTATGAGTATCTAACTGAAGATGATATCATGCTGATTTGTTTTCCATCTCCATGCCATATGAGTTAGTATGTATAGTGTACATTGTCTTAGATAAAGCATGAAAATTTATTATATGTTGTTTCATTGATTCTTTTCACTTCTGCTCATTTAGCTAGTATTTGAAACTTGAGAGATTTAGGTGGCTCCCCACTGAAGTGATGGTCCTCAAATAGGCCCAGGTTATGATGGTCCTCTTCCCAACACTTATCAACCAATTATCTTTATTGGGAATCAAGAATGTAGCCTGATTATACATATGAAACTTTGTGGATCAGGGTGCATCCATGGAGATGGGTAACAATTTTTGGCAAATAAATTTCAAAAAAAAGAAAAATGTGCACCCTCGATCGAGTTATTAATACCTTGATCGAGGGTTTAATAAGCTCTCGATTGAGGTTTTTTCAAACCCTCGATCGAGCTTTTGATAAACCCTCGATCGAGCTACTACTAACTTGATCGAGGGTTCAACAAAACCTCGATCAAGGGTTTAAAAAAACCTTGATTGAGCTACAAACCTTGATCAAGGTATTGACCTCGATTGAGCTCCAAACCTTGATCGAGGTCCTTGATAAAAAAAAAATTATAAAAAAGGCTGCGGGAAGCCACGACCATTCCTTATTTTCCACACTGAACCTCTCAATCGAGCTACGACAGAGAACCCTCAACTGAGTTGCTGCAACCTCGACTGAGATCCTGCACAAGGGACGCCCACCTCCACCTTCCACCACGATGTCTGATCCCAGAGGTAACACCCAAAACTTCTATTTTGAAATTTAAATGAAACATTACTTTGTTTTTTTTTAAATGTTAGTTTGAAATTGAAAAAAAAAATTATTGATGTTTTTTGGTTTTTTTTTGTCTAATATGTTTGAAATGTGTACTGGCAAGTAGAAATGCTATCGGATTTTTATAAAATCGTAATTGAAATTTGTTATTTAATTTTTTTGTTCTATACATATTTTGTCAACAGGTAGCGTTTATGCTACTGGTTTAATTTTTAAATGTGTGCCCGACAAGCAGAAATGCTGCCCAAATTTTTTCAATCCTTCGAGAATACACACAGGATTGAAAAAATTCAATATTTTTAAGTTTAAAATTTAAATTTATAGTTTGTATAAATATTTCTATCAACCAGCATCGTTTATGCTGCCGGTTTAATTTTGAAATGTGTGTCAGGCAAGCAGAAATGCTACCTAATTTTTTTCAATCCTCTGAGAATACAGGGAGGATTGAAAAAAATCCAAGCCCTAGATGTAAGACAATCATGAACTTTAAACCTACAGAGACATTTATCTAAACAACCCATATATTTTACTATAAATATTTTAATATATATTCAAATTNGATATGTATGTTTTGACTTAGTAGACATATTTTGATTTTAGTTTATTGAAAAGTGTACAAGTATGTATTTCTGCTTTTTTTAAAGCTCAAACCTATTATGAAAATGTTGATATTTTATTTTTTTTGAAGGAAAAAAATATTAATAAATTTAAGTGTGTAAATTTGAAAAAAAATCAAATTAAAAAATAAATAGAAATTTATGATTTTTTTTTAAAGAATATTAAATTAAAAAATTAATAGAAATCCATAATTTAAGATAAAATTGTATTTTTGATATTTTTAAAAATATATATATAGATTTATATTCAACATTTTCAAAATTATAAATTATAAATTTAGAATATTTTAAAACAATAGTAAAATATATTACTAATAAAATATATAAATTTATACATTAAGACGTTGACATTTTCCATCCAAGATAAGTTAGTCAGGATAAGTTAGTATTGCCCTCCTTATTGCCTTAGCTTATGAGAATAGCCATGCCCATTCATCAATCCAGGAGACTTGCATCTAGACGTCCTCCTTGCCATTACGGTTTTATGTGAAATCTATGTATTTCATTCATTGCATTAATAATATGTTCTAGTGGTTAACAATTGGTCTTGGGCAATAAATAAATGAGTAAGCACAATAAAAAACACATAGGGCATATACTAAAATACCAAGTCTCTCTTTATCCCATCAATCCCCATATGGGAGGTTCAATTTGCCTAGTAATCTATAGCAATGGAGAAATATCGATGGCAATAATGGCAATAGGGTAGTGGTGTACTAGACCCACCATAGAGATGTTTTAACTTGTCCACATGAGCCATGTTGACCCAAGTTCCATGCATTCATTAGCTAATAGATCTGAGTGTGGGCACAACTATTATTCTACATAATATGACAATAGTATACTATCAATAATAAATTATATCAAGACATAACACATATCTAAGTTTGATTCAGTTTTTGCTAAAGTTAGCATAAAACCATAGGGAAAGGATAGGGGTGCTATGATATATTCGAGATAGGTAGACATGTTGAACATATTATTGTATATTTTTTTAATATCCTTTATGAAATGGTTGAATTGTACCTAGTGGTAAAAAATGATATCGACATAAATTATGTGTATAGGTAAAGTTTAAAATAAATTGAAATGAAAAGTTAGAGACTGAACTACTAGATTGGGATTTGAAAAGTTAGAGCTTTGAACTTTAAGTGAAAACCATGAGTCCCAAGAACACTTTTTCATTCACACACATGACATGAACAATCAAGCTCAACTATCTGTGAAAAAAACATTTGCATGTGTCATTTCCTTATTGATTGTGCTCACACTCATAATCCTTCTCCCATTATTAATGTGCACCATGTAATGATATATTAATAATCTCAAATATACATCTTTACTATTGAGATATTTATCATTTATCATATATTGTATGCTGAATGCATTTATTATGCCTTATTTCATGTAGATGCATCTCTACAGCGGGGTTCTTCGATTCGCCAAAGGCACAGAACTGGAGGATCTATGGCCATTCCTTGCCCCGAAAGTCGACAGAGGACTTGTAAGTATACAATTGTGCATGATGTACTCTTTTTTGTTGGTTAAACAACAAATTAAATTGTTTCACATGTGTATATTTAATTAACTTGTGTGTCTCTATTATCACAGGTTCGCCTAGGCATTCTACGCCGACACACGCTCCTGCTAGGGAGACGAGCAACAGCCACACTGGCAGTCGCTCTGTGCATGTGAGTGGCAAGGATGATACTATTGGTGTCAGTGGGGAGGTTCCCCATGAGACAAGTACATTAAGTGCATATATATTTTTCTTTTAGTTATCAGTACCTTTAAATTATATTGATTTCAAATTCACCTACAGTTGATGTATGTATTTTGACGGACGTTTATGTTTTCATCTAATTTTCAGAGGAAGCACCATGGGAGGATGATATTAGATGTATCATGCTGCAATACAATTTGCGGGTTAACGTCCAAGATATTTCATAGCACTCTCCCGCATCACATTCGATGTGGATGATGTTAGAGATAGTAGACAATCTAGTGAAGGTCTAAATGTCCATCAGACCATTGCGTTATTGTAATGCCCCATATTTTGACTCCTGCATATTTATCACTCAGACTTATTACAGTGTATTTACTTATTATCTGTAGACTCAGCTATACTTCATAAACTATATTTTGGCATGTTATATGTGATTATTTACCGATGTTATGATGTTATCAGGATTAT
>LPNX010498537.1:1065879-1097192 GCA_001517045.1 Pseudotsuga menziesii
GTAGTATGGTTTGATGAGTATCTACCCAGTATGTTGAGAGGGATGGAGGCATTTCCCACCCTATGTCACTTTGATACCCGAGGTCGTGGGAGGGAAGTGCTGAGACACGCTCCCCAAGTTGTTGTGATGACGATGGTCGGATTACTGCTATGAGAGGCTAGTTCCGCTAGATAGTCGACGCTACCGCTCTCAGGTTCTATGTGGGAAGGTTAGTACAGCTGGCATCCACTTTGTACTAGCAGAGGAAGGATAGGGAGGATGCGGATGTAGGTTAGGATGGGTGGACATATTAGTTATTATTGTTGAAGGTTGGACATTATGATACCGGATTAGTGATGGTAGGTACCGATCTTAACTGACTAATTAATAAGAAAATAATTGTTAAATAACACCGAATGTCATAAGAAATCATATTATATCTGTATATGGGTCATGTTGTGTGAACTATTATTTGTATCAGTTAGGATTTAGGGGTTTTTGCTATAGTACATGTGCAGCATGTGCATGTACTGGCCATGCATGCACACCTCACACATGCATGCTAGTATGAAATATTTAAATAGTTGGATAGGTTAACTAAGTAATTGTGAATTGTTTTAAACCTATAAATGTACCTTATTTATTAAGAAATAAATGTGCAGGGAAACTTAACACTAAACTTAAACGGGTCAATGTTATTATTTCAATCTAGCAATAAAAATACTGCAATTTACTAATTATTGATTAATAATAATTATTATTATTGCAATTTCATTAATTATTATTAGTTATTAGTGTTTATCATTAAGTACATTTATTAAGTTAAACATATACTAATTATTTTACCATTTGCGTAAAACATTAAATAAACAATATTGGGTAATGTATGAAAATTGGGTATGTTATAAATTTACATGAACAATTAAATAGGATAAGCACCTATTAAATTCCCACCATCTCATCCGAGGTGGAAAAATTGTACAATTCAAGAAAGAAATTAAATGCATACAACGAATATCTTGAAACCGGGACTAGTTGACTGTCCGAGAAAAAGAATTAAATAATAAATATTAATTTAAAAATGAAGGAGGCGGTGGAAGAAGGAAGGTGGTGGAAGAAAGGAGGGGAAGGAGGTATAAGGAGGGGGATCAAATGGTTCAAGGGAGAGGATTTCTGGGGATTTTTCTGGAGAGTAGTCGGGGAAAATTTTCAGAGAAGAACAGAGAGTAAGAAGGGATGGAACAGGGAGGGAAGAAAGTTGGAGGAGGGGGTTAAATCTAGGGTACGGATTTACACTCAGAGAAGAGGGAAGTTGCTATTCGGTTTATCGGTACGTGGGCTCGGGGGCTAGGAAACCCGTCGGTTTCCTAGGGCCAGCAGGTTTGCTGGTCGACAGGGTGGATAATCCAAATTGGCATCTAGGCTCGGACAAGGCTCAGACAAGGGAAGGGCAAGGCTACAGGAGCAGGATTCAAGAGCAGAATTAAGTCCAGGTATTTTTCGGTGAACTATCCCTTTGTTTTACAAATAAATGAAATTTGAATAAACATCCATGTAATTTTGCTGTTACATACTAGGACTGAAAAAAAAAAAATTTCAAATTAAGAGTAAATGTCAAATTGTTGTTAAAAATTAGAACTTAATTCTCTGCCTGGCAAGCAGAGCACTACATAATGGTATCAGAGCCATGGTTCCAAATCTGGACCCAGAGGGCTCGCAATTGATATGTGGAATGAAAAAAAAAATTATATATATATATATATAGAGAGATAGATAGATAGATAGATAGATAGATAGATAAAATAAAAGAATATGTATAAAACATTATCTGTGTGTTTAAACTAGGATCAGCGCATCAATATCGCAGACTTCTTTCTCAGAATCCTTATGTTCACCGACTGTGCTAATTAAAAGCATAGATGGAAAGCAAAAGAACTGTTAAGATACTATGCCACACAGCCTGCTCCTAGTTTGTACAACAATTTTAGTGGAAATATTAAACAGATTTTATGAGAAGTAGATTAGAAAAACGATAAACCACGAATTTGCAGAACCACATACTAAAACACCAATATAATTTACTCATTGGAATTCGCGAGCCATTAGAGACGTCCCATCTCTCTCCTTGCTCAGAATCGCGTAGGTTGGGGAGAGGCCCGCCGATTGAGACCAGGATTTATGCCGTATCACCCACACGTTACCAGCACGCTGTTGACCTCTCCACCTCTTTACTAGCTTCATTGGTTGGCTGGTTGCCCCTCTCCTTCCAACTAAGTGCTGAATGATGCATGGCCATCTTTGTTTTTTTTTGTTTTCCATCACAGAGATCATATCAAATTTTAGGGTCTGTTACTTCACGCCTATATCCCAATGTTGATGATAAACTCGAATATAAAAAAAACTGCACACTTGCATCCCATTTTCGAATATAAAATCTCAATGTTGGTGATAAAATCAATTATAAAAATAAATAAAAAACTGCATGCAAAGTAGAAATATACCTTATAAAATTGAAAAAACATTACCCAAAGTCCATTATATTATAATGCTGGAGCCACAAGACCATAGCGAAGCAACAACGCTAAATTGGTTCTATAAGCCAGGGGTTCCATGTTGTATCCTCTGTAATTTCTGTCAACCATCCTTCCCATTTCTATTTTACCAAATGGCAATGGATGCATTCCATCAACAATCAGTGGTACTGGTACCATGTATTCCTAAGCCATAAACCATTGCAGCATTGATGTGAAGAAAACATTCACCAAGTCTCTCTACCTTCACCTTCTCCAAATAGGATTTAGGCCCTTTCTGGATTAGGATGAGTGGCAATGGGGATACAATTTTCCTTCTCAAATACACCACGCCATTGGTTTTTCCTCTGTACACATGGCAATATTCTCCCCTGATATGCTGAATATATTGGTCCATAGATTAACTCATACTGACGTTGAAATCAAAGGCTCCCATTATTCTAATATTTTATCGTGTCACGCCCGTTGAGGTTCAGTGGACTCCAGAAGAGGGAATTTATGCTCAAGGCCCAAAAGTACTGGCAGAGAAGAGAACTAAGGAAGGGGAGTTGCGATAATACTCCAAATCTTAAACTATCTAAATCTGTCCCCTTTGCACATAATTGTTAAATACACAAAACCCTAATCAATATTAAGCTCCCTTACAGGCATCAACGCCCTGAAAATTGTTGGCTAAAATCATTCCTGTGTGCTGAAAGGGCCAGAGGAGCTGGCACGACCTGCCTTTTCATGCCATCCACTGTATAGCTTTCTCTGGATACCTAGCAAGCTTGTGACTGTGTCGGATTTGCAGAGCTCTGTGTCAAAAACCGGCCCGGAATAATGAACGACTATGGAGAAACTAGGCTTTTACACCCACCCTTGACTTGCTGGGCGGAGAAGGACCTCATGCGCGGCATGCACCGGCTGCCTTCGCTGCATATTGGTGGACAGGTGGGGCGCATGCAGCCTCAAGTCACGTGGGTGTGGGGCCGCATGAGAGATAAGGAAACCGACGGTATCTATTTTAAGTTATCCTAAAAAAATTTAAAACTTGAAAATAATAATAATAATAATAATAAAAATCTAATAAAAACGGAACTAAGTATATAATAACCCTAAAATATATATACATATATAGAATCTAAATCAATATATTAAATACTTCTAACCTTTCTAACCTGTTTTGCAATGAGAAATTCAAGTCAATAAACCTTAAATTTATAAAAAAATAAAATAAAATATTATTCAATAAACATAAAGCTATTCGAAAATGTATTACTTGTTTTACAATTAGGGTTATTTTATTAACATTTCAACTCCCAACATCTGGAATGTATTTACCTTGGTAATTGCGACTAAAACCTAATAATATCCAGAGCAATTACCATGTTAATTCCATATGGTTTGGATTTCCCTTATTATATTATAATATGAAAGGAAACAGAATAATTACGGTGGATTTAAAATGTAGGAAAAGCCTCTAATTTACCTAGCTCAATCTTTGAAAAACACAGATCAATTTAGTGGGTTTCAAAATGAAAATCCTTCTGGAAGGTTGATGTAACTTTATATTTAAATATTTTAGTTAGGATAATTGTAAAACTTAGTGTTGATTAGATTTGTGCCTAACAATTTAATATTTATTCTTGAAACTGTCCCAATCTTTTGAAGAAAGGATCCATTAAAATTTAACCTATTTTATTTTTGGTTATTTTATAATTTCGAAATATCACTTCAATTAAATTTTATGAACAATAATATTTATCCCAAACCAAAAATGATTTTGATGACGTGTTTTGAACATTCATTCAAAATTCAATTAATAACTTTTATGCATTTCGAAGAATTTTGTAAACTCTTTCAAAGAGTTGATTGAAAAATTTCATCATTTATATAACATTATCACTATGCATAAATTCTTATTATCAAAAGTTTTCATTAATTGAAAGGTGATAAACCTAAAAATTGCCACATAGTAAAGGAGAATGGTTGACATTGGAAAATTCCGTTCATACTTCATAATTGGTAATAAGAGATGATTTACACGAAACCTTTGGTTGTTTGGTTTTATTGTTTTTTTAGCTTTAACGAAATCAATTGTAAGTATGGATTAAGTTTTAAATAAAATTATATAATTTAGTATTTATTTATAGTTCAAGTTTATTTTATTTTATTATTATTTTATTATTTTGGAGTAAGTTTTAATAAAATTTTATTATTATTATTTAACATTTAGTATAACTTGTATTTAAGTTAACTAATTTTATTGCGTTATAATTCATCTATTTTAGATGTTAGCTTTAAATTAAGCTAAGACAAGTTGTATGATTAAAATAGAGGTTAGGTTAATTAAATATAATATTTAATGTTATTTTGCTTTAAATGTAACATTAAATGTTTAGCCATAGCATTTAAATGTTAAGTAATTGAAGTTGAATGTTAATTCTAAACCTAAAAATATAGATAAAACAAAAATTTAAGAATGGTAATGTTAGTTAGTCTATGTTATTGGAAATTCAAGTATTAAACTTAAGACATTACCGAGGCTTTGACTGGTAGTCGAAGAGGCGAGATGGATGTGAAACAAGAAAAACAAGACACTGTTAAGACTAGCATTATGAGTTGAACGTTAAAGCACAGATTAAACCCCAAGACGAAATCATTTAATGAAAGCGACTATGCAAGTTTTACGCAAATATTGACAATTTGTCTCTATCCATAAATATAAGCATTGCATAACTAAAATTTTATCTCTGCAATTATTAGATTAAGATAATAATGGCATAATATTGTTGAATATGTCAGGAATTATCATGATTCAAACACGCAGAGGTCGAGGTCGAGGTCGAGAGCGGGGTCGAGGTCAACCACCCTCGCCGCCACCACAGACCCTAGGTCAACCACCCTCACCGCCACCACAGATCCCACCACCGATGCCGCCAAGGACAACCTCGAGCCCTGAGATGGGGGTGATACTGAGGTCCTTGAAAACCATCATGGCCACACTAAACAGACAGTCGGAGAGGATCATAGAGGTAGAAACCACACAGGTGAGCCGAGAAAACTCTGAGAGGGAACAGGGTCCAAGGCAAGAACCGCTTCAGGATATTTCTAGGGAGCTACAGAAGATCAAAATTCCCGAGTTCTCAGGAGGACGATCGAGTAAGCACGCCGAAGCGTGGCTCGAGGGTATGAAGAGGTGCTTCGCACTAAATGAGTATACCTCAAGTTCCAAGGCTAGAATGGCCATTTTCCAGCTAAAGGGCGATGCCCTAAATTGGTGGCCAGATCTCGAGAAACAATTGCACCTTACTCCTTTGTCTGTTTCATGGGAGTTATTCGAGGAGAGGTTCAACATGAATTATCTTCCGGCTTATTACAGGGAACAACAGGCGGGTTCCTTTCATGCTTTGGTACAGGGAAACATGATGGTGTAAGAGTATGAAGCTAGATTCATGGAACTGGTAAAGTATGTTCCATACTTGGAATCAGATGATCGATAGGTGGAGCAATTTGTGTATGGACTCAACTACAAGATCAGGGCCGCAGTACGGATGTGGAAGCCATCTTCAGTTACCATGGTAGTTGGGTATGCTCACTATGCTGAGGATATGTCAGATGCAAAGGGAGGAAGCAAGTTGATAGGATCCAATCAGTATGTTACAGGGAAGGCCGCACGACCATACTTCAGAGGAGGACAATCCAGACCTCCTCCTTATGGTAACAGGTTCACCCCGAGGGGTAACACTTCAGTTAACTCAGTATCGCGGGCTTCATCAACAAACCATAGGAACTGAGGACGAACACAGGGCAATTCCTATAGAGGATCGTGAGGTTTTAGAGGATCTCGAGGAAGGAACACATCCCAGAGGACTCCTCCCAGCAACATGCAAGCACCACCTAATGTCTCTTGTTGGGGATGTGGAGGTCCTCATTTTCAGCGAGATTGTCCTAAAAGGCAGACTAGCAGCAGGAAGCAGGAACGGAAAGCATCCATGAGCAATTCTGATAACACTCATCGAATTCATGCAGCTTTTCACAACCACCAGGCAGAATATCAGTCCACCGTATAGAATCCTCTGGTAAAGTAAACAATGTCAAACTTAAAATTTTATTTGATCCTGGTGTAATAGATAGTTTTATTTCACCATATGCATTAGATAAATGTGGGTTGGCATCCTGCGAGCACGATGATTTTGAATCGGTCGAGATGGATTCAGGGGTTAAACAGGCAGTAGGTCTCAAGTTAAGGGGGTGTCAAGTTGACTTAGGAGTATGCACGACTAAGTTGGATGCTTATGTCACCAATTTGGGTACCTATGACCTCATTATCGGCATGGATTAGTTAGAAGACCATAGAGCTTTCATGGATTTTTATGCAAAGAAAGTCTTGTGCCTTGATGACGAGGGTCGAGCAATTCAAATCTAGGGTCGAAAAAGGAAGATATCCCTCTGTTTCATCTCTGCGGTGAAAGATAAAAGGTGTTTAAGAAAAGGATGTCAGTTGTTTGTAGTTGAGACGGTGAGTGATAGTAAAGGACCTTCCTTGAATTCTTACCCAGTATTATCTGAGTTCAAGGATGCCTTTCCAGAAGAACTTCCACAACTACCTCTAGAGTGAGAGCTTGATTTCACAATCAAACTGAAACCCGGTGCGGATCCGATCTCAAAGACTCCTTATAGAATGACAACCCCTGAGCTTCAAGAGTTACAGATCTAGTTAAAAGAGTTTCTAGACTTGGGACTAATTAGACCTAGTATCTCACCATGGGGAGCGCCAGTGATATTTGTTAAGAAGAAGGATGGATATTTGCGACTATGCATAGATTATAGGGATTTGAACAAAGCCACAGTGAAGAAAAGGTATCCTATACCAAGAATTGATGACCTATTTAATCAGATGAAAGGCGCATTAGTCTTCTCTAAGATTGATTTGCGGTCAGGGTATCACTAGCTCAGGATTAAATAAAATGACATTCCTAAGACTGCTTTCCGAACTCGATTTGGGCATTATGAGTTCGTAGTAGTACCATTTGGTTTGACAAATGCTCCAACAGTATTCATGAGCCTCATGAATAGTGTCTTTCGGAATTACTTGGATCACTTTGTTCAGGTATTCTTAGATGACATTCTTATATATTCTAAGAACGAGAAGGAGCATGAGGAGCACTTGCGGTTAGTCTTAACTTGCTTAAGGGAACATAAACTATTTGGTAAATTGTCGAAGTGTTCTTTCTTCCAAAAGGAGATACACTACTTAGGGCATATCATCTCAGGAGAGGGGATCTCAGTGGACCCAAAAAAGGTGAAGGCCATTGAGGATTAGCCAATCCTAAAGAATGCGCATGAGGTGCGTAGCTTCATGGGACTAGCAGGGTACTACCGAAGATTTGTGGAAGGATTCTCCAAGATTGCAAAACCCATCACCACCTTGCAGCGAAAGGGAATCCGATATGAGTGGACAAATGAATGTGATGCCGCTTTCACTGAATTAAAGAGATTGCTGACAAGTGCACTAATCTTATGGGTACCAGACATGGATAAAGAATTCATGGTATGTACCGATGCATCGAAGCAAGGGTT
Source organism: Pseudotsuga menziesii (assembly GCA_001517045.1). Taxonomy (NCBI): domain Eukaryota; kingdom Viridiplantae; phylum Streptophyta; class Pinopsida; order Pinales; family Pinaceae; genus Pseudotsuga; species Pseudotsuga menziesii. The sequence goes on from LPNX010498537.1 coordinate 1,073,955, forward strand.
AGGAGCAATTCTAATGCAGGAAGGTGGGGTAATAGATTATGCATCTCGTAAGTTGAAGCCTCATGAGGAGCAATATGCCACACATGATCTGGAATTGGCAGCAGTTATGCTGGCACTAAAATTATGGAGACACTACCTGGTTGGCAGAATTTTCACACTTAAAATAGATCATGAGAGTTTGCAGTATATTTTTACACAAAGGGATCTAAATGCTAGGCAGCGACGATGGAGTGAGTTCATGAGTGAGTATGAATTTGGTATCTCCTATATCAAAGGAAAGGAGAATGTGGTGGCAGATGCTCTAAGCTGAAGGCCGAGGATTTTCTCCTTAATCCCCTTGAGAGCAGGTTTGAAGGAGAAAGTGCTCGAACAACTCTTGGGAGATGGATGGTATATAAAGGTAACCTCTGATATCCGGAGTGAGAAGAAGTGTGAGTCGAAGTATTATGGGTACCATATTGAGGAAGATGGGTTGCTGCGGTACCAAGGGAGGATGTATATCCCTAAAGAAGGTGGTATCAGGGAAACAATCCTTAGAGAGTCCCATAGGGCACATTATTGTGCACACCCTGGAGTGAAGAAGATGTATGCAGACATGAAGAAGCTCTTCTTCTGGGCCGGTATGAAGAGCGACGTAGTGGATTTTGTTTCAAAATTCCTAGAATGTCAGCAAGTCAAGGCAGATCATTGACACCTAGCTGGTCTCTTACAACCTCATGATATTCCTGAGACTAAATGGGAAGTCATTTCCATGGTATTTGTTGTGGGATTTCCCCTCACATCCTCGAGACATAATGCTATACTTGTGGTGGTCGACAAACTGACCAAAAGTGCCCACTTCATTCCAGTAAGAGACACTTATGATGTTACGGATGTAGCAAGGGTATTCATAAATGAAATTGTACTCCTTCATGGAGTTCCAAAGAAGATAATTTATGACCGAGACCCTAAGTTTACCTCCATATTTTGGACAAGCATGCAGTCAGCATTAGGGACCCAGCTGAACTTGAGCTCAGCTTATCATCCCGAGACAGATGAGCAGACAGAGAGGGTGAATTAGGTAATGGAGGACATGCTTTGGATGTATGTTATGGATCAGCAAACACAGTGGGAGAAATATCTTCCTCTAGTAGAGTTTGCTTATAACAACAGTCATCATAGCTCCATTGGTATGCCTCCATACCAGGCATTGTATGGGAGACCTTGTAGGACTCCACTCAGTTGGGACAGGTTGGAGGATCGTGTTTTAATCGGGCCTGAGTTGCTTCAGGAGATGGAAGAGCAAGTGGTACAGATCAGGAAGCGGTTTAAAGAAGCACAGGATAGACAAAAGAGTTGTGCTGATACACACAGAACCGATAGAAGTTATGAGGTAGGGGATCGCGTATTTATACGCATCCGGCCGAATAAAAATACCATTCGGTTTGGAAAGGGGACCAAGTTGTCACCTCGCTTTATAGGGCCATTCGAGATTCTTGAAAGAATAGGACCGGTAGCTTATCGTCTTGCACTGCCACCCCACTTGTCTAGGACTCATAATGTATTTCATGTTTCAGTATTGCGACATTACATAGCCGATGAGTCTCACAAGATTCATTGGAAGGACTTGCAGGTCTCGGACGAGGGAACCATCACGGCCGAACCATTACGTATACTGGATCATAGAGTTCAACAGCTACGTAGTCGACATGTGGACCAAGTAAAGGTCCAGTGGGACAAGTATAGCCCAGGATCTGCTACCTGGTAGGACACAGAGACTATGGGTTGAAATTTTCCCTCACTATTTTGACCATAACTTCGGGACGAAGTTTCCTAAAGGGTGGGTGTATGTAATGCCCCATATTTTGACTCCGGCATATTTATCACTCAGACTTATTATAGTGTATTTACTTATTATCTGTAGACTCAGCTATACTTCATAAACTATATTTTGGCATGTTATATGTGATTATTTACCGATGTTATGATGTTATCAGGATTATGCTCTAATTATGATATTATGATGTTATCATGCTTATATTATGCTTTGATCATGAGGTTATGACATATAACATGCCTATGTAGATGCTTTGATTATGATGTATGATGATTATCATTTATATGAAATTATTGTGCCTATACGATTATCATGCAGTAGTCATCATCAGATTCCTTTATTTCATAACAAAATATATAGTTGATAGTCATCCTCGATATGATGTGAGATGTATGATGTGGTACATGGGCACCCGTCCATGATGCAATTTATATTGTGATTTTATGTGATGAAAGGAGATAATGTGATTATATGGACCAGCTATTGATTGAATATTGTTATGAATGCATGTTTTCATAGTACTAACCTACAGGGTACAGGGGCTATGTGATAGCCAAGTGTATGATGCCAAGCATGATTCAATACATATCTTGAAGAAGAGCCTTAATCGCCAAGTGATGATATGATGACATGTACCAATAAAATCGATAGTAACGCAGTATGGTTTGATGAGTATCTACCCAGTATGTTGAGAGGGATGGAGGCATTTCCCACCCTATGTCACTTTGATACCCAAGGTCGTGGGAGGGCAGTGCTGAGACACGCTCCCCAAGTTGTTGTGATGACGATGGTCATATGCCTTCTAGGAGAGGCTAGGTCCGCTAGATAGCCGACGCTACCGCTCTCAGGTTCTATGTGGGAAGGTCAGTACAGCTGGCATCCACTTTGTACTAGCAGAGGAAGGATAGGGAGGATGCGGACGTAGGTTAGGATGGGTGGACATATTAGTTATTATTGTTGAAGATTGGAGATTATGATACCGGATTAGTGATGGTAGGTACCGATCTTAACTGACTAATTAATAAGAACATAATTGTTAAATAACACCGAATGTCACAAGAAATCATATTATATCTGTATATGGGTCATGTTGCGTGAAATATTATTTGTATCAGTTAGGATTTAGGGGTTTTTCCTATAGTACATGTGCAGCCTATGCATGTACTGGCCATGCATGCACACCTGACACATGCATGCTAGTATGAAATATTTAAATAGTTGGATAGGTTAACTAAGTAATTGTGAATTGTTTTAAACCTATAAATGTACCTTATTTATTAAGAAATAAATGTGCAGGGAAACTTAACACTAAACTTAAACGGGTCAATGTTATTATTTCAATCAAGCAATAATAATACTACAATTTACTAATTATTTATTAATAATAATTATTATTATTGTATTTTCATTAATTATTATTAGTTATTAGTGTTTATCATTAAGTACTTTTATTAAGTTAAACATATACTAATTATTTTACCATTTTACCGTTTGCGTAAAACATTAAATAAACAATATTGGGTAATGTATGACAGTTGGGTATGTTATAAATTTACACGAACAATTAAATAGGATAAGCACCTATTAAATTCCCACCATCTCATCCAAGGTGGAAAAATTGTACAATTCAAGAAAGAAATTAAATGCATACAACGAATATCTTGAAAACGGAACTAGTTGACTGTCAGAGAAAAAGAATTAAATAATAAATATTAATTTAAAAATGAAGGAGGCGGTGGAAGAAGGAAGGCGGTGGAAGAAAGGAGGGGAAGGAGGTATAAGGAGGGGGATCAAATGGTTCAAGGGAGAGGATTTTTGGGGATTTTTCTGGAGAGTAGTCGGGGAAAATTTTCAGAGAAGAACAGAGAGTAAGAAGGGATGGAACAGGGAGGGAAGAAAGCTGGAGGAGGGGGTTAACTCCAGGGTACAGATTTACACTCAGAGAAGAGGGAAGTTGCTATCCGGTTTATCGGTACATGGGCTCCGGGGCTAGGAAACCCGTTGGTTTCCTAGGGCCAGCAGGTTTGCTGGTCGACAGGGTGGATCATCCGATTTGGCATCCAGGCTTGGACGAGGCTCAAACAAGGGAAGGGCAAGGCTATAGGAGCAGGATTCAAGAGAAGAATTAAGTCCAGGTATTTTTCGGTGAACTATCTCTTTGTTTTACAAATAAATGAAATTTGAATAAAAATCCATGTAATTTTGCTGTTACATACTAGGACTGAAAAAAAAACCAAATTAGGAGTAAATGCCAAATTGTTGTTAAAAATTAGAACTTAGTGCTCTGCCCGGCAAGCAGAGCACTACAGTTATTTTTGGGTCAGTGCATGTCAGAGAATAAGGGCCGCAATGAGAGGTCCTGATAACTGGGCCACGGTGAAACATGAAACAACTGGCCATGATATGAAGGGAACATTATTTGATATCCCTCCTGACCGTGCCGCTGGTCAACCGCTTAGACTCAAGAAGTTTAAGCTAGAGGCTGCTACACCTTATGTATACGACAGATTTATTGGAGTGTGGGGCATGTTTCCCCACCATGAACAGGTCCCACTATACTTTGAAAAACATATATATGCATATTTTTTCCTTGACATGCACCTAGATTACACCAGCACACCCTTGAACTTCTATGGTGTTGGTGGGGGACGCAGTCATGCGCATCCTAGGGCTAAGAGAGACCCTGGAGCTCAACTAGAGCCAGAGCCTTTGGTAGGTCTCCCAAGTAGGGCCATGCTTAGGAAAGATGATGTAGCTGGGTCATCTCATCTAGCTTCTGAGGAGTGAAGTGCATTGGTAGAGGCAACATGCATGACGATGCATGGTACCATGATGTTTGTGCAGGAAGAGAGACATAGAGCACCCACTGCACCTACAGAGCCTGAGATACAGTGGGTGACCGATGATGTTCTCAACGTTCTTGATTGCGGCACACTAATGCATTATGCTATCATGGAACACGATGCATATTTTTGACTACATCATAGATGCAGACCTCGACCGATGGGACAAGTATATCTTTATTGTCATCATTTAATCAAGTCATCATTTGATTTTCATGATTGCAATGTATTCTCAAATGAATCATTTTTTTAACTAATACTTTTCTTTGTGTTAGACCTCCATGCAGGAGCCTAGTTTCATGGAGGTCCTTTTTGGCAGTGATGCATTTGTTCGAGGTCCCGCTGCAGTTCCACCTTCACACATCTATGAGGTATGTGTTAACTGTCATCCTCGATTGGAATTTCTAAATGAGTCAATTGTCGAACACGTAATATTTTGCTATAATCTAACTTTCGGCATTTTTCTTGCTCATATTGTACATGATAGAGGCCAGGGAGTTGCTTATGGCATGCCAATCGACGAGGTACTAGTTATTTATGTTTGAATTGTTTGCATATTTATGTTCATATTATAATTTACATGTTGAAATTGTAATTCTCAAGTTCAAATTATCATTCATTAATGTAACTATTTTCATGTCATGTGGAAACAGACGTAGACACAGGCAGTTGTAGATGAGGGCGTTGAAGCCATAGTGATGTTTACAGATGAGTGGATAGCCACTCATCAGCCGGGTCTTGATGAAGGCTCGTCTTAGCAGCCCATCCTCCCAAACCTGACACTCAACTCGAGTGAGGTGAGTTCATAGATAGATATGTTTGATATATATATATTTAATTTTTTGTCACATTCTACATATAATTTAAATATGTGTTATGTAACTGGATTGGAGAGTTCACAGTTTTAACTTCTACAGATCTCAGACCTAGAAAATTTTCTTCGTGATGTGCATAGTATAGCCGGCGGTAGTCACCATAATAGTTGATCTCTCGATCAATGGCGTAGGAGTGATTTGTAGACTTTTTGTAATGCCCCAATTTTGACCCCGTTGCATTAAATGTACTTGATGTATATATTGTGAATGATCATGGTGTGGAGCTAAAGGCCAAGGCCCCACCACTGATCGATTATGCTATGTTTTGGACTTAAATTTGTCACCGATGGTATATCGGGGCATGCGACATACATATTAAATCATCATCATGTAAATATGCATCTTTAATTAAATGAATCCGACCAGCTACGTTCGCGGCAACTAAAATGAGAAGGGACATGATTTTCACAAGGATAAGGGTGGGGAAATTGTCAAACCTTGGCCAATGGGGTAAAAATCCATGTGTCACCTTTCTTTGTTTACCCAACCACCTTCATTAAGAATTTCTGCTGGTAGTTGAGGGAAGTTATGGCAGTTATTGTTTTTGGGAGTGGGGTGGCAGGACTGTCAGTCCTAGCCTACGCGCTCACTCCACCCGCAGACAGACTATCCTCTCCATGCCAGCGCTGAACCGCTCACGCCATTCATTCATTTTCGTTCTCATCACTCCCGTAGACACATTCATTTTTTTGGGGGTCTCTCCATGACAGTACTCAAACGCTGGTGCACTCCAATCCGCGTCCTCTCCATTTCCTGTTCATCCACACAGTGAGCTGGGAGATGTTCGTCCTCACGTAGGGACCGTTGTTTGCTCATTTTCCACGCGCACAGGTATTCTTCTAGTTTTGGGCTCACACAGTAAGCTGGGGGCTGTGCGTTTTCACCCACGGGTTCCCTGTGAAGGGCCATTCACGTTTTTAGTGGTGAGTATGTTTTTCCTTACCAAGTCGTGGCCTGTACATATGTTGTCCCTACCCAGCTATGAACTTGGTTTTTCTTTCCATCCTTGGACTGTGTAAGCTCCTTGGTGACTTCACTGTTCATATCGGGTCGCTGATTTTCCCCACGTTGTTGGCTGTGTTTGTCATGGTTTTCTTTACATTTTGGAGACTGTTGTAAATTCGCTTGAGAGTCATTTTGGCCATGATAGGGCCAAGAATGACTTAGGAATTGGCTTCCCTGTCTTAAGCTGTATCAGCTGATTGTTTGCATGTGTGCAATGGACGGTCTTCGGATTGTGTTGGGAGTAGGGATGGGGGATTAGTTTTGCTTGAAAAACCTGGTGGCTGGAACCCACACAAACAGAGCTAGAGGGCTGGCCTTCTTCTCCATCACCCCTGAATAGCACTGGAAGGGAATGCAGGGCCTGAGGGACTGTGTAGCAGAGAAGGGACTGATTCCTTGTGTTGGGTGTGTGTGGGTGTCTTAGAGGTCAGGCTAGTTCTGGTGTAGGTGTTCTTGGCTCTGTAATGAGCTCACTAGCTTAGCATTGAGCCTTTCCCCAACTCCTTGATGACCTGATAAACCCAACTGTGTTGGATTGGCTGTGTTTTGTGTATCCTTGGCTATGTGTAAGACTGCTTGTTCCCTTATTCCTTGGAGAATCATGCCCAGCTCAAGGGTGGCAACGCTGCTGAGAGATTAAGGAGCACGCTGGCCTATGGTTGGGTGGAACGTTGCAGCGATGTAGCTGGTTGCGGATCGAGTTATTCATAAGATAAGTGCTCTCGTCCATTTCTACTTCCGCAACTATATTTACTGTTAATGATTATGATGGGCATGTTGAATGAATGCTTGTATAAATGTATGATGTTTCCGCTGTGTCTGATAGATAATTACATATGTGCATGATAAATGTTCATGTGTGCATGTTCTAGTTCAATACATTTGCTTCAGCATTCTGTTTCAGCAATTTTTATGCATGTACATGTTCATGGGGCTCTTAGCCCGGATGGTTAATGCCATGGGGTCGTGTCCTCTTCGTCAGTCGAAGGGATGGGGACGTGACAGTTAGCGGTATCAGATCTCAAGTTGCAAGCATGGGCCTGAATGAGCCATGAAGGGTGCAGTGACAGAGGTAGTATTCCTTTCTGCCAGCAGAATCAGACTGGAAAAATTCAACAAAACTGTTTAAGTGTTGGAGCAGTCGGAAAAGCTAGCGGGAAAGACTTCCGCTGTAGCGAAAGAGCTAGCGGGAAGGACTTCCACTGTAGCAGAAGCGCTAGGAAGAATCATGTCTGATGGAGCACAGTTGATGAAGACAATCGTGAAAAATTATAAGTGTTGGACGACCATCGATGGAAAATAGCAGATCGAGAGTCCACCATTGCGGACGGAGAAACAACTACGCACCTGACGGAAAAGTCCTCCAATCACCGACGCTGTCAAGAAGGTTAAGGCTCGAAATAGTTGACTGTCGGAGGAAGAAAGTTCTCGTCTGCCCGCCGTTGCGGCATCCAAAGGCACTAAGTCCTCCGACGAGAAAGACTGCCGATGCCGATTGGGTCGTACCACAGTAGATTTGGCCGCCAATCGAAGGAAGATTAAAGACGTTGGGCCATCGTTGCGGCTGATTGATGAAACTTCTTCGCTGACACAAAGGAGAGAATGGAGCGGATCCAGCAGTGAAGAAGAAGGCAAAAAGGAAAAATTTCGAAATTTTTTCTAAGTAAAGAGCGGCCATCGGAAGAAGTTCGTGTTTGGTGTGCCGCAATTGCGGAAGCCAAAGTCACTAGTTTTCTGATGTAAAAAAAAGTTTGCCGATACCGATCAGGTTGTGCCGCCGATCGAAAGAAGAAAGAAGATCACGTTCCACCGTTGCGGCTGTCCAATGGACTATCCTTCCGAAGGATAGTGGATCCGATCACCGATGGAAAGGGAAAATTGAAAATTTTGGGTAAGTATAAAGACATTGGATAAAGTTAAAGCTTCCGACAGTCGATTGGTATGGTCATCGGAACCCACAGTGGAATGAACGACTGTTGTTGCGGCTGTCAAAAGGACTAACCTTTTGAAGGGTTAGAAGATCCAATTGCCGACGCGATAGTGCTTAGCGCATCCAACAACCGATGTACAGCGGAAAAACTTAGTTGATTCAACCACCGATACAGTGGAGGAATTATTCATTTCAATTGCCGAAACATCGGGTCAATAGTTGAAATGAGATCTGATTCAATAGTTGAAATGAGATCCGATTCTACAAAGAGGAAATTTTGAGTTTTCAGTAGGATTTCTTAACGGATTTTGACTGTTTTTCTGGGATTTTTCAATGGATTTTCAGGGCTGAAAATGAGAAAGTGGCAGTGATCTTATGCATCAGATTGTGTGAAAACCAATGATTTACCACCCTGCAAAGCCACAAGGGGGCAAGCCCCCTTGACCCCCGTCGTTCCCCTGAGACAAACGTTCTTTGATGAAGAAAATCTAGTATTTGGGAAATTGTTATTTTATGATTATTCCAGGAGAAGGTAAGTGATTCTGATTTATATCAATGTTATGCATCTAACAGTTGTGTTACTAACATGTTTGCAAAATCATAGAAACCTCCAAGAGCAGTATTCCAGGTAGTGCAGTTGATAAGCTAGAGGTGGTTCAGTCATGAGAACCCATGATGGGTATGATGCTCAGGATTCTTACGAGGGAGCAGAAGATGCCACGGGAGAAAATGTTCGTAACATAAATGATGACATAGATTCTAATGGAAGGAGATTCCAAGAGACACCGTCAGATGTTGCAGCCACGATGAGAAGCTTGATCAAAGCCCAGGAAGAGTAGCATCAGTTGAATGCTGCAATGTTGCAAAGTTTGACAGACTTACATAGAAAGATAGACTCTGGACGAGGTACAACAAGACCAGAAGGCAGTAAGAGCAGTACTAGGAGAAGGAGAAGGACTTCTAGTGGATCATCTGATTCTAAAGAATCCAGCGGGGATTCAAGCTCTTCTTTTCATAAAAGAAAAAGAAAGAGACACCATAGGGATCTCTCTCGAGATGAATTCAAGAAGGCTAAACCTCCTACATTTGATGGTGAGATAAAGACTGTACAAGAGGCTGAAGCTTGGCTTCTTGGGATAAAGAAGTACTTTCAAGTGCATGACTACTCAGGAAACATGAAGGCAAGAGTTTCCATATTCAATCTGAATGGAAGAGCATCCATTTGGTGGGAACACTTCAAGCAAGTAAAGAGGATCAGTGAAAGAAGACTTAAGTGGAAACAGTTCAAGAAGTATTTCAAGTAGAAATACCTTTTTGACAAGTATTATGATGACAAGATTAAGGAGTTCCATGAGCTGAGATTGGGGCAGCAGACCATAGAAGAATATGCAAATAATTTTTTGGAGCTGTTAAGGTATGTCTGGTACATCAGAGATGAAAAAGTGAAGGTCCAACGTTTTCTGAGTGGATTACCTCAGTCTTAAAAAGATAGAATTGAGTTTTATGAACCTAGAACTCTTAAAGAAGCAATAAGGAAGGCTAAGTATTGCTATGAGCAAAGCAAAGGTAAACCTAATTACCATAAGGCATGGAAGGACAAGAAGAATGAGAAGTTTGACCAAATAAAGAAAGGTTTCAATCCTTCTCACTTTAGGAATCCGCAGAAGGAGCCATCTCAAGCTGCGAGTAAACCAGTTGGAGTGACAGGAGAAAAGCCTAAGGATCCACAACAAAATAGAGGGCCACTTCAATGTTGGAAATGTGGAGGACCCCACATGCGCAAGAATTGTCCACTCGAGAATGAGAGTGCAAGGCCAGCTTATAACGTTCAAGAAGTAGAGACAGTGGGTCAAGTAGCAAGGGAAATCCCTAGGATTTATGCAGCACTGGAGGACTGCCAAGAAAATCACCAGTCAGCTGTTGTTGAAGTAGCAGGTAAGATTGTTGAGCAATCTATTTCTATTTTGATTGACCCCAGTTCTACGTATAGTTACATTACCCCTAGAGTAGTGGAGATTTGTGCTCTTAAGAAAATAAAGCATAGGAAGTCTTGGTTAGTTCAGCTAGCCACTGGAACTAAGAGAAAGGTTAGTGAAGTGGTAGATAAATGTCCATTGGTCATGAATGGATTGGTCATGTGTGGAGATCTGAATGTCCTACCACTTGGTTCCTATGATGTTTTCATTGGAATGGATTGGTTAGAATCTCACAGGGTGAAGCTTGATTGTTACAATAAGACTTTTGAATGCATGAATGAAGAAGGGAACCTGGTAGTTGTGAAAGGCATTCCAAAGGTGATTTCAGTAAGGCAGGTTTCAACAATGCAGTTAAAGAAGTTCTGTAGGAAGGGTTTCCAGTTGTATGCAGCTCATATTTTGGAGGAAATGAGAGATGAAACTCCTAGGTTGGAGGACTATCAGGTGTTACAGGAATTCAGGGATGTGTTTCCTGATGAGATTCCAGGACTTCCTCCTAAGAGGGACATTGATTTCACAATTGAACTTGTGCCAGGAGTAGCACTAGTGTCCAAGGCACCCTACAGGATGAGTACACCAGAGATGCTAAAGTTGAAGATGCAACTGCAAGAGTTGTTGGAAAACAAGTATATCCGACCGAGTGTGTCTCCTTGGGGGGCACCGGTTCTGTTTTTCAAGAAGAAAGATGGTACACTCAGGTTATGCATTGATTATAGACAATTGAACAAGGTTACTATGAAGAATAAGTATCCTTTGCCTAGGATTGATGACCTCTTTGATCAAATGAGAGGAGCAAAGGTATTTTCTAAGATTGACTTGAGGTCTGGTTACCATCAGGTGAGAATCAAGGATGAAGACATTCATAAGACAACCTTTAGGACAAGGTATGGGCATTATGAGTTTGTAGTGGTACCATTTGGTCTCACAAATGCACTAGCTACATTTATGTGCCTTATGAATAGTGTCTTCAGTAGGTATTTGGACAAGTTTGTTCTTGTTTTCCTTGATGACATTCTTATTTATTCTAAGAATGAGGAAGAGCATGAAGAGCATTTGAGATTGACATTGCAATTTCTCAGGGAGCATCAGCTGTATGCAAAACTGGCCAAGTGTGACTTCTATCGAGATAGAATTCAGTATTTGGGTCACATTATCTCAGAAGAGGGTATATCTGTGGAACCTGAAAAGATTGAAGCCATTATAAATTGGCCTACTCCAAGAAATGTGACAGATGTAAGATCTTTTATGGGACTTGCAGGATACTACAGTAGATTCATTGAGGGATTCTCCAAAGTTGCACATGCTATCACTTCTTTGCAAAAGAAGGGGATGAAGTTCGAATGGACATCGAGGTGTGAAGAAAGCTTCCAGAGGTTGAAGAATCTTCTCACTAGTGCACCAGTATTGAAAGTTGCAGATCCAGAGAAAGATTTTGTGGTGTGTACTGATGCATGTGGACAAGGGCTTGGAGGAGTCCTTATGCAAGACAACCACGTGATATGTTATGAGTCAAGAAAGCTGAAGGAGCATGAGAAGAACTATGCCACTCATGATGTAGAGCTCACAGCCATAGTACATGCTCTCAAGATGTGGAGACATTACTTAATGGGTAGAATATTTGAGCTTAGAACATATCACTGTGGACTAAAGTATCTATTTGATCAGCCTACTCTGAATGCTAGGCAAGCAAGATGGCTGGAATTTCTATGTGAGTTTGATTTCGAAATCAAGCACATAAAGGGAAAAGAGAATAAGGTAGTTGATGCACTCAACATGAAGGTGCAGGAAATGCATGTGGCATCTCTTAGCATTTGCCAATCATATTTGAGGCAGCAGATTGTTAGTCATGCCACTGGAGATGAACTGTATGAGCAGGTAAAGGACAAATTGCAGCAGCAAAGTCTTGAGAAGAGGTATGAGGGATATAAATTGGAATAATATGGTCTTCTCACTTATAAAGGTAGAATTTATATTCCAAATGTAGCATATTTGAGGAGAGTTGTTATGGATGAGATCCATCAAGCTCCGTATTCTGGTCACCCAGGATATCAGAAGACAATTGCTACAGCTAGGAAGCAGTATTTTTGGCTAGGTATGAAAAAGGACATGGATGAGTACATTTCAAGGTGTATGAAATGTCAACAGGTGAAGGTTGAACATCAACATCCAGCAGGGTTGTTGCAGCCTTTTCCAGTTCCGGAATGGAAATGGGAAGTTATTTCCATGGATTTTATTACAGGATTGCCAATGACTTGGAGACAACATGATTCCATCATGGTTGTGGTAGACAAGTTGACAAAGGCAGCACATTTTATACCGGTTAAGTCTACGTATGAGACTGGTGACATTGCAAAGATATTCATGAAGGAGATATTCAAATTGCATGGATTGCCGAAGGCAATAGTCTCTGACAGAGATGTCAAGTTCACTTCCAACTTTTGGAAGGGGTTGTTTGCAGATTTGGGTACAAAGCTAAAATCCAGCACTGCATATCATCCTCAAACAGATGGCGAGATAGAGAGAGTTAATCAGGTGCTTGAATACATGCTTCGCATGTACGTGATGGATAAACCAACCAAGTGGGAAGATTACTTGCACTTGGTAGAGTTCGCTTATAACAATGGACAGCAGGCATCCTTGGGGATGAGTCCGTATGAAGCTTTGTATGGAAGAAGGTGTAGGACACCATTGACTTGGGAAAATCCGGTGAACAGGATTGTGCTTGGACCAGAATTGCTCAAGGAAATGGAGCAAGAGGTCGTAAGGATCAGGCAGAAGCTGAAAGAAGCACAGGACAAACAAAAAATCTATGCAGATAAGCATAGGGTGAACAGGGAGTTCAGTGTTGGGGATCATGTTTACCTCAGAGTGAGGGCAAGCAAGAGTTTCTTGAAGCTTGGAAGCTATGACACGTTTTCACCAAGGTATTGTGGGCCGTTTGAAGTGCTTGAAAGAATAGGACCAGTTGCATATAGACTTGCATTTCCTACTAGCACTAGGGCTCATAATGTTTTCCATGTTTCTTTGCTTAAGAGATATGTACATGATCCTAACCATGTGATAAATTGGGATGTGATTCAGGTGGAACCTGAGGGAGAGTTCTGAATTGAGCCAATGCGCATCCTTGACAGGAAGGTCACAATGCTCCGGAACCGGGCCATAGGGCAGGTAAAGGTGCAATGGGAGCACTACGGACCTGAAGAGGCTACTTGGGAGCTGGAGGATGCCATGCGATTGGCACATCCATTTCTGTTCAATTTTGCGAAACACTGAGGCAGTACCAGTGTAGCATTTTGTTCAATTTTGTGAAGCACTGAGGACAGTGCTATTGAAGGGGGAGGGGAATGTAATGCCCCGGTTTTGACCCCTTTGCATTAAATGTACATGATATATATATTGTGAATGATCATGGTGTGGAGCTAAAGGCCAAGGCCCCACCACTGATCGGTTATGCTATGTTTTGGACTTAAATTTGTCACTGATGGTATATCGGGGCATGCGACATACATATTGAATCATCATCATGTAAATATGCATCTTTAATTAAATGAATCTGACCAACTACGTTCGTGGAAACTAAAATGAGAAGGGGCATGATTTTCACAAGGATAAGGGTGGGGAAATTGTCAAACCTTGGCCAATGGGGTAAAAATCCATGTGTCACCTTTCTTTGTTTACCCAACCACCTTCATTAAGAATTTATGCTGGTAGCTGGGGGAAGTTATGGCAGTTATTATTTTTGGGAGTTAGGTGGCAGGATTATCAGTCCTAGCCTACACACTCACTCCACCCATGGACATCCTATCCTCTCCACGCCAGCGTTGAACCGCTCATGCCATTCATTCATTTTCATTCTCATCACTCCCGCGCACACATTCATTTTTTTGGGGGTCTCTCCATGACAGTGCTGGAACACTGGTGCACTCTAATCCACGTCCTCTCCATTGCCTGTTCATCCACACAGTGAGCTGGGAGTTGTTCCTCCTCACGCAGGGACTTTTGTCTGCTCATTATCCGTGTGCACAGGTATTCTTTTCGTTTTGGGCTCACACAGTGAGCAGGGAGCTGTGCGTTTTCACCCACGGGTTCCTTGTGAAGGGCCATTCACGTTTTTGGTCGTGAGTATGTTTTTCCTTACCAAGTCATGGCCTGTACATATGTTGTCCCTACCCAGCTGTGAACTTGGTTTTTCTTTCCATCCTTGGACCGTGTAAGCTCCTTGGTAACTTCACTGTTCAGATCGGGTCGCTGATTTTCCCCATGTTGTTGGCTGTTTTTGTCATGGTTTTCTGTACATTTTGGAGACTGTTGTAAATTTGCTTGAGAGTCATTTTGGCCACAATAGGGCCAAGAATGACTCAGGAATTGGCTTCCCTATCTTAAGCTGTATCAGCTGATTGTTTGCATGTGTGCAATGGATGGTCTTCAGATTGTGTTGGGAGAAGGGATGGGGGCTTAGTTTTTCTTGACAAACCTGGTGGCTGGAACCCACACAAATAGAGCTAGAGGGATGGCCTTCTTCTCCACCACCCCTGAATAGCACTGGAAGGGAATGCAGGGCCTGAGGGACTATGTAGCAGAGAAGGGACTGATTCCTTGTGTTGGGTGTCTGTGGGTGTCTTAGAGGTCAAGCTAGTTCTGTTGTAGGTGTTCTTGGCTCTGTAATGAGCTCAATAGCTTAGCATTGAGCCTTTCCCCAACTCCTTGATGGCCTTATAAGCCCAACTGTGTTGGCTTGGCTGTGTTTTGTGTATCCTTGGCTATGTGTAAGCCTGCTTGTTCCCTTGTTCCTTGGAGAATCATGCCCAGCTCGGGGGTGGTAGCGCTGCTGAGAGATTAAGGAGCACGCTGGCCTATGGTTGGGTGGAACGTTGCAGTGACGTAGCTGGTTGCAGATCGAGTTATTCATAAGATAAGTGCTCTCGTCCATTTCTACTTCCGCAACTATATTTACTGTTAATGATTATGATGGGAATGTTGAATGAATGCTTGTATAAATGTATGATGTTTCCACTGTGTCTGATAGATAATTGCATCTGTGCATGATAAATGTTCATGTGTGCATGTTCTAGTTCAATACATTTGCTTCAGCATTATGTTTTAGCAATTTTTATGCATGTACATGTTCATGGGGCTCTTAGCCCGGATGGTTAATGCCATGGGGTCGCGTCCTCTTCGTGGTTCGAAGGGATGGGGACGTGACACTTTATTTGTGGACGTTATTATTTTGGACTTTATTATTTTGTACTTGATGATTATCGATATATATATATGAATGAACTTTTTTTGAACATGATGGTACATTAAATGTTTTAATTATTTGCAGTTATAGTTGAAAGTTTTTTATGTTTGATGTAATCTTAATGTTATTTAACAAGATCATTAATGTGGAACAATCTTACGAAATTTATAATTTTGCAATTTAATAAATTACAAGTTTACAAAATTTACAATGTTTACAAGTTTACATGTTTGCAAAATTGTCAATCAAACACAACTTACAATTATAATGTTACAAAATTTACAACTTTACAATGTAAGATCTACTAGGTGCAAATTACAACTACAATGTAAAATTTGGTTTCATATACAAAAACATTTACAACTACAATTTTAAATTTGGTTTCATTTGTAAAAAAAATTACAAGTTTTCAAAATTGTCAATCAAACAAAACTTACAATTTAACATAACTTACAATTAATATCGATTGCAATCAGTAGATTTAATGAGGAAACAATAAATGTATGTGTTGTTCTTTGGATTGCATGTCACTAACAATTTACAACTTGTCTACAATGTAACATGTAATTTAGAACTTTGCACAAATAGAGTGTGATACACATGTATTTGCACAAATACACCCAAAAAACGTTACATAGACAAAATTGATCTTCCATAACATTGGTATTCCTAGGTATAGGTGTGTACTCTCATATATATGTTTACAAAAAATACATTTAAATACAAATGATATATTTTAGAAGAAATTTTGATTTGCTACATTTCAAAAGCATGTCAACTATGTCAACATCAAAAGTGACATATAACCTTCATTCATCTAGCCAATGGGTTATAGGAATGCATGTCTCCATAATACTATCATGGTCAGCTACTGACATCTTCCATATCTTTGGTTCACCCCTGTTCACCTTCATTTCAATGAGACTCTATCTGAGTTGCCACCACCAAATGACTGTACTGACAAGATATAATATATTTAGGAATGAAATCTCTGTAAATAATATAGTCACCCTGTCTTCTCTCTTTTTCAAAAAAGTG
This sequence comes from Pseudotsuga menziesii, assembly GCA_001517045.1. NCBI lineage: Eukaryota > Viridiplantae > Streptophyta > Pinopsida > Pinales > Pinaceae > Pseudotsuga > Pseudotsuga menziesii. Next base: position 1,090,680 of record LPNX010498537.1, read on the forward strand.
TCCCATCACAACTAGGTCACCAAATTGGTACGTGAACTCTCCATGGACATAGGTCCGCACCAACCTGGTTTTGATTTGTGTACAACGCATTAAAAAGTATGCCACATGCTCAGCATTTCGGGGTGGTGTAATTACAACAAATACATCACCTGCATCAATATTTTCAAATATTAAACAATATATATATATATATATATATATATATATATATATATATATTAATATGCATGCGTACAGGACTAGAGACTTAAACATTCAATCAATTATCATGTACCTTGCTTAACCAAATCAGAAACCCGATCATGATTTAGTGAAACCACTACCTCGTCAGTGTGCATTTCTTTCCATGTTGGAATTGGATGTGGCCCCTTTGGATTAAGAGGGATGTATTTCCATTGTTTGACATATGCATTGTTCAAGCAATGATCGAACCCCAGTCCATTAGCATCAATAAATAACTCACAGAAGCACACATACTTCCTCATTTCAATGGAAAATATGTCTCCCATGTCTTTACTACGAACTGAATGTAGTTCTCTCATACCAGGTATGGTATCGCAATACCATGGCATGGATCTATTCACACATTTATAAAATTCCAATTAAGTTGTTGTTTTTTCCTACCTGCGCACCGACCTTGCTTGGTCATGACCTTGGTGACCCAAATTTTGTGTGCACCAATAAACTACTTCTGCTGAGCACTTGAGTCGAGATGCACTATGACTCATTTGGTACCTCCAAAGTGCTCGTTTCACACATTCACCTGCGCCATCATGTTCACCCTTTTCGTTCCCTGTTTCAAAAAAGCTCCAGGTGTGTTGAATTCTCGTCTCTTTGTGAAGGCGACTCAACCAATAAAATGAGTGTGCCGATTTGAACTACCCTGCACACCCATCTGACCAAATCCTGTGTTCTATAAATGAAACTCCATTCTTTTTGAATGAATCATAAATCAACCCAAAGCAGTGTTAAACAAACAACGTGTCATAATCACGATCATCACTGACATAAAAATCGTGTTCCTTGATCACATCGCGTGACTGAGGAGTGCTATCCCTACCATCAATGCTCTCCTGAGCATGTCTATACAATACATGTACAAATATGGACACCTGGTCGGAGTGATAGTACTCACTTTGTATCTCTCTTTGAGGAGAAAATGTGTAATTCTCAGCAAAGTCTACCATCAATAGGATTGTTCCTGGCTCAAAAACCTCACAAGAATGCATAAATTCTAAAGCTTTCCACCTAGACATATGGCAGTGTTTAATGTATTTGTAAATATGACTTTGAAACTTGTCCGAAGTTTGAAATAGGAATACAATTCTCAAGCAAGTCGATCCTCTTAGATGGAACATGTGAAGAAGATGATGGATTCATGGAGACATACTCATATATCTTCCACTTAACTGTGATATCTAACAATCCATTGTGTGTTGGATCGATAGGAAAATTCCTATGGAACAATGCCAAATCACCACATTCATGGCATCTTCTCCCACCTATACACCTTTGATTGAAAAATACATTTTTAGAATTCCTATTGCATAGTATCATAGAAATAAAATCCCCCACTGTGTGAGGAGATGGTTCACCATCCCAATGTTTTTTGCAAAAATCCACAAATGTGTCGTAGTATAACTGGAATTCAACGTGGTATCGACAACAACAAGTATCCCAAATCGTATTCAGCCTAAAATACCATGGTTTCAACTTAATGAACATGGTAAATGAGATCTGGACATCGGGATTTAATTCTTTGAATTCCTCGAACAAAGAAACTCCTGTCACCTCCCTAACATTCTTGCAATGCTCCTTATAAATGCCTCTACCAGAATGTTGTCGCATGACATGTTTTCGATCTGGTATAGCATGAGAATGGTTGTCCCAATACTCTATCACCTTCTCTCTGATGCCCTCTTCCATCTTGTCTTTATATGCTTCTCTGCATATAAGAGCCTGACAAGCAGGTTCATCGTTTTCATCTATCTTTACCCTAGATTTAGTATATTCATGCAGTGTTTTTCTTGAAACATGGAGCAACTTTTACATTGTTGCGACCATTCGATTTCTTAAGGCGCTTCATGCCACAATAGTAGTTGTAATTTCCCTATGAGCAGCGCTGATATCAGTTTTTATCGACTTTCCAAATGCAGATAGTCCAGTTGTTACATTTTTTGTTACATTCTCACATGTATTTTTATTTTTAACATCCTTAAAGCCCAACAACTTTGTGGCATATTTCATTTTTTTTGTTTTATCAATCCATGTAGGATTTGAGCTTGTGTAATCACTGATTTTTGTTCAAAGTATAACTTGATTATGTTACTAACATGCTCTCTGATTATCTGATCAGGGGTTGGGTTCCCAAACTCTTCTTGAGTGGCATCATCCAACCCTCTTAAATAATTAGCAGCCATTCCAACGTCATTGAAGCTCCTAATTACTCTTGAGAAATCAGAGGGTGCACGATCCTGTGATGGCTGGCCAGGATCTAGCAATAAACAAATACAAACTCAAAAGTAAATACAAGCTCAAGAATAAATACAAATAAATGCAAGCTCAAGAATACCATTTTATTTTACTTATCATATTGTCCTTGTTAGTTAAAAAATTAGAAAATAAATTATAGAAGCTTGAATAACATTTTATTTTAATTTTATCATATTGCCATTGTTTGCTAACAAATTAACAAATAAATGCAAACAATGGTGGCTGTAATAGTAACTGAAGATGAATATGGACCCCAGTTTAAATCAAATTCCTAATGGTTAAAAGGTAGTCACTCAGCCACCAAGACTGTCTCAGGCTTGAGTATTGGGGTAGTACCCCTCACTTCACGGCGTAGGTAAAAATGCTAACCGCTTAGCCACAAACGACAACTCTTTGGTTTTCCTCAGAGGTGGGAATCCAATCAATTCGATAGGGTTCATTTCCCTTTTCGCTTGGCAGGTCCTCTCATTGGCTAGCTACTTCGAGGTTCCTGTGGTACTCCTCATAATGATTTTTAGGGAAAATCCCAAGTACTTCCCACAGTTGTTGCGGATGAGACTTACATCCCAATCCGGATGTTATTAAGTAAATTAGGTTATTAAGTGTGATTCCTAGTCATTTGTACAAGATTGCAATGTAATGTAATTGTAATTTTGTAAAATTGTAATGTAATTGTAATTGTAATGTGATTGTAATTGTAATTGTAATGTAATTATCATCATTATCATAATGTAATGTAAAATTGTAATTTGAACACTATGAAAATGTTCATATACATGAATATGAAATTAAAATTGTACATGTAATGTAATTGTAATTGTAATGCGATTGTAATTGCAATTAGATCATCATTATCATAATGTAACATGTTAAATTGTAATTTGAACACTATGAAAATGTTCATATACATGAATATGAAATTAAAATTGTACATGATTGTAATGTTTAATGTAATTGTAACTGTAAATTTTGTAAAATTGTAATTGTAATGTGATTGTAATTGTAATTGTTTAATGTAATTAGAGATCATCATTTTCATTTAATGGAACATGTAAAATTGTAATTTTAACACTATGAAAATGTTCATATACCTAAATATGAAATTAAATCAATATTAAAATTGTAATGTAATTGTAAATGTAATGATTGTAATTTAATGTAATTGTAATTGTAAAATTGTAATGTATTTGTAATTGTAATGCGATCTTGCAATTGTAATTGTAATGTAATTATCATCATTATCATAGTGTAATGTAAAATTGTAATTTGAACACTATGAAAATGTTCATATACATGAATATGAAATTAAAATTGAATATTAAAATCGCTGAAAGGAGAGATAGGGCTATAGAAAAGATGAATAAAATAAGTGCAATGTTAAGAGGAGTGAAGATGCAAGTCAACCTATGATGGTGCAATCAAGTCCCATTGAGAACCATCTTTGTGATTTTTTACATAAAAATTATATATATGTGAGTCTATATTATCAATATATAATTCATTTACATGTGAGGCTATATCATCAAATTATAAAATTCATTACAAGTAAGTGAGGTTATGTGAGGCTAATGGATATATGCATATTCATTTAGAACTAGAGATATTATGCACTATATAATTATATATATTCATTAATCATTATTTAATTAAATTGGACAACTATAACTACTCATATTATAATACACTTACTTTGTATATATGTAATTTAGTGTAGTGGTTTTAAACATTTTTTCAATTCTTTCACAACACATACCATTATTTCACAAATGTACATAAGTGGTTTTATAAGGTTGTATATATACATGCACATGTACAATGCATATAAATTTATGAATTAATTACAATTACAAAATTATAATTAAATTTTAAACAATTTAACACACACACACACACATATAATGGATTACAACACTATGAAGTTGAATATATGAATATGCAATTTATGAAATTATATGAATATATGTAATAAAAATTATACAATTTACATACAATTATGAATACATATATATAAGTTCATACATGCACATACAATGTATATAATTTTATGAATTGATTACAAAATTACAATTAAATTCTAAACAATTTAACTTGTATATGTATAAAAATTATGAACTAAAACACTTTGAAATTGAATATATTCATGAATATGCAATTTATGCAATTATATGAAAATGTGAATATGAAATTATACAATTTACATACAATTATGAATACATATATATGAATTCATACATGCATTTACAATGTATATAAATTTATGAATTAATTACAAAATTATAATTCTAAATTCTAAATAATTTAACACACACACACACACACACACATATACAATGAACTAGAACCCTTTGAAATTGAATATATGAATATGCAATATGAAATTATATGAATATGTAAATACTAAATTATACAATTTACATACAATTATAAATACATATATATTCATACATGCATATACAATGTACATATAAGTTTATGAATTAATTACAAAATTATAATAAATTCTAAACTTGATTTAACATGTATATATATATATATATATTATGAACTAGAGTTCATTATGAAATTAAATATATGAATATGCAATTTATAAATTTATATGAATATGCAGTTATACAATTTACATACAATTATGAATACATATATATGAATTCATACATGCACATACAATTTATATAAGTTTATGAATTATTTACAAAATTACAATTAGAAAATTATATTTACATTCTTAACAATTTAACACACACACACACACACACACACACACACACACACACACACACATATATATATATATAATGAACTAGAACGCTATGAAATTAAATATATTATGCAAAATGAAATTATATGAAAATGTGAATGAAATTATATGAATATATCACTAGGAAAAAAATTATAGTTATGAATATGAAATTGCATAACATACCAATATTGTTAGCAATGGCATTTGATTCTCCCATCATAGGTTGATTTGCAACTTCTTCTCCTCTCAAGATTGCTCTTTTTTTCCTCTTTTCTTTCTCTATCTTTCTCTCTTATTTCTTCGGTGTTGCTTTGATTCCTAGTAGATATTTTACTTCGACGCTTTTTGCTTCCCATTGTGATCAAGATCAACAATCCAAATTCACACCTACAATAAAATGTAAACACAATACACAGTGCTAAATTTGCATTAGAGCACAAGCATTGTTTCAAATAGGTTAGCCAATTGTGAATGATAAAATTAGTAAGATGTTTATGTTTTATGTTTATATAGAATTTATTTAGGAATTCGGGTGAGAAATGGTGTTAGGAAGGTGGTTGAAATGACATTAATTCCATCAATGCTTAACTTCATTCCTGGCCACTTTTGTATGATTTTTTAACAAAAACAAGACCTTGATTGAGCGTTTTATAATTTTCTTAATCAAGGGTTTATTAAACCCTCGATCAAGGGTTTAATAAACCATCGATAGATCTTTGGTTAAAACCTCCATCAAGCTCCAGAGCTCGATCAAGGGCCTGTAAAATAGGGATTTAGCCTTCTTATAGGAAAATCAATGTTTCTCTGTGTCTTCTAGGGGTGTAAACATTGCCATTCATGGCACACAACTGAGCGGAGTTCATACCAATAGATTCATCACCGAATTCTCTACCAATTGAGATATCATGAATGCGTTTTGGCATTCATATGGTTTTTTTTTTAAATTAGTTCTAAAACTTACACTTAGAAAACCTGAAAACAACTTCAAAGCAGCTCAAAGACAAATCTGCAGGGTAAAAAATTCACATCCAAAAACTTCGTAAAAATACACAGCCCACACATCGACGTGTCATCTTCAAAAGGGTATATTTGGTTTTTCAATTTTTTAAAATAGTGAAAAAAAGCTGGGATGGACACACATGTGTATAAAATGACGCTGAAATTAGATGTGGTCACTTTCGAAAAATAATAAATAATTGTTTATTGTGAAATAAATTAACAAAATAATATGCAGACCACAATGAATTTTGTGTAGATCATGCTCGTATATATATATATAT
>LPNX010498537.1:1097314-1111934 GCA_001517045.1 Pseudotsuga menziesii
ACACAGTTCATTAAATGTAAAATTTCACACATTAAATGACATCGAAATATTTTTTTTAAAATATCAATGGGAAGGCAACATAATATTATACAATTTTGTTTTTTACTGCAAGTAAAAATTCACATGACATATATGCATTTCGATGGTTTCTATCTAGCACATGTGTAAAAAATTAGGTTTTCATCGCCAAATTTGGCCAAAAAGTGTTACCCACCTTCATGGAATCACCCATCAACATTACTTATTGAACACTTATCTTTGATAGGAATTAAGAATGTGGACCTGATTATACATATGTAACTTTAAATTTCTAATTGTAACCTCTCTCTCGTGAATTGAGCAACCCTTGGTGAATTTGAGTTGTACCTCTCTTGGAATTTTAGAGTCTAAAATTTGACTTGTATGAAGAGGGACTCCAACACAAGGATTGTAGCTCAAAGTCCAACTATTAATTAGAGATTTGTACAGATCCAAAACATATATATTTCTAACTCCATGTACCCAAAACCTTGGTTCTGAGACTAAGCATCAATCTTTCCATTCATTGAATAATTATTATCACTTCTCCCAAAATTTGAATCATATTTCGTTATATAAAATGAAATAGAAACAAACAAATTAGATCCAATTGTTGCAACGTTGAGCGTGAGTTTAAATGAAATGAAATTATGAATGTTTGCATATAGTTTGTGTTGCATAGGTTCAAATATATCAATGTTGTTTTGTACCTTCAAACACATAAATATGCATAAGTCTAAGACTGATCATAATTTTTTTGAGTTATAAAACTACTTATGGGCACAAAACCTTTCCAAGGTTGAATCATCCTTCCCAAAATCTTCCATAAACAGGGTTCATAAAGATGGAAAAAACCCTCTCCAAGGGTGGTTATTCTAAACATGACACACTATGAGGGATGGGGTACCTTAAAGGTGGACACATTTCCTCAATAGAATAAAAATTCTAGAATTCCCTTTCCATAGTCGCTGGAAGGTGAAAATATTCCACAAAAATATCTTTAGTCATCATATTCCTTAAGTTTTTATTCAATGTGCTGATGTGAGTACTAAAAAAGTCCTTTCTCAAATTAATATTGAATACAACCTATATTTAGATGGAAATCCTTTTAAATTATGCTATAGAAAATCCAACAAAGCTTATTTACTTTGTTGTCTTCTCATCGATCTCAAAAATTGTAGGTTCATTAACCATTTTACTTCACACAAGTTTCATATTTTGAAGTTTCTCATGCTTCGAACTACCGACTTAAGGGTATATTTATTATTGCTTTACCCATGAAACTATTTTTTACAACCATTGGGAGGTTGATCCAACCCATATGCATGACCAACATTAAGGCTAAGGGTAGTATTAACCACATATTTGGCTCAAGAATCTAATATGGTTGTTGATTTAAGGTTAAAAAGTGCCCAACATTATAGATTAGGGTTGGAGCTGTTGATTATAGTGCTTAGGATGCTTAGAAATACCCTGATATTTTTATTTTCTCCTTTTTAAATGGTTGTCTTATGCCCAAATTGATGGATTAAATACCCAAACTTTCCAAGCGTTATTCTTTGATACTGTTACATGCCTAATGTTCCTGTAGGTGATATTTTAAGGTCTACAATATGCCTAAAATATACTAGGGCACAACCACGACTATCCAAAAATGATCCTTTGTGGCCAAAACACCGATAAAAATCTCTAAAAGATGTCAATGGTTTCTTCCTCAATATGTGAAATGATGATGAAAATTTATTGCAAAGACCTAGGTCTTTCTAGTTCTATATATGATATCCAAGCACTTAAGGGTGGATTTGTCTTTGTAGGTGTTTGGGGGGAGTTAGTGGAAATGGTAAAAACAAATGCAATGAACAATATAATATTTTTAAAAGGTGGTCTAATACAGGACCTACTAGCAGGTATGGAATTGATTCAACTTGTAGTGCCCCTCTTATACCTAGGTGCCAATGTGTGCAGAGATTTTATTTTTATGTTTACACTATTACTACAGAGGAGTCAAATCTGTTAGTGGCAACCTTGTTAAGAAAGATTCATGCATATTATAAACAATCATTTGAGAATTATCTTTAATGTAATTCGCAACATGTCATCGTCATAGTGCCCTAAAGACGGCTTACCATGCATACCATAAATTAGTAAGATAATACTAACATTTTTAATTATATTTTAACAGTATTACCTTCCTGTACAAATAAGGATTAAGGAGCAATCTTTCCTAACAGTCATTCTTAGAATCAATTCATACGTAAAAACACTTTCTACAACTTCCTCACCATGAGAACATATGAAAAGGTAGTATGCCAAAAGCACCTAAGATAACAATGTCAAGGACACTCAAATTGTGACATCCCAAATGAACTGGAAGTGACTTCTAAAAGATTGTGAAACTGTTTCACTTTAGATTAGGAAGACTTAGTTATGCCAAATTAAACTCATTTTTCGTTGCTTAATCCTGAAACATCTTTAAGGAATACCAAAAGATAACATACATATTCTTTATTTTACCCCTGAGATCCTTATGCCATATTTCCATCCTCCTAAACCAATTTGGGAGTAAAAGCCAAATCATACTACAAACTACAGGAGGGTATTATCATTACATCCACAATAGCCGCAGTTAACAAAGGCATGACGGGTATAATGTCTTATTCACATATTAATATACCAACAAAAACCATAACACCAAACTTATAGTGTTGCCGAGCGATCCAAGTGCAAGCAACAGGCGAAGGGACAAAAATCCCCGAGGTGGCTGTCAAGATACAACAGGGATTAGACAGTTACAGAATAGGATAAAATAATCAAATGCATATATACTGTATAGTGCCCTACCATACCTTCATCGTCCGTATCTTCCTGCACTTCACAACTTAGCATTAAATATTCAACTATATAAAGAGAGAATATAAACTTATTTTATAAATGCAGCTAGCCACTTTAACGACTAACACTAATAACTAGAAAATAAAACCAAATTAAAACTTCATTTTCTACGTTAAAATACTGGACTGACTGAAAGCTTCGCTTCGACTTTCCACCCAACCAACTGACTCTATCTGGCGTGCGTTATACCACCTAGAGTCACCCCCGAGCTTGGGCAACGAACCCACTAAGGTCAAGGGAACATCCCCAAGTGTTCTAAACATGTTTCATGGTTCGACCGTACCACTTATCAACACAGTGTTAACCAGCTGCCCATACCAGGCCATTACTCTGGATTGTTCATAATACAACACTCCCTTAATTCACAGTACTTTTCCATTCCAGAACTAAATCTTATTAATTTTTCCAGGAATCTTATTAATAAAAGGATTACTGTTTTATTCCAGAGCTAATAATCAATCATTTCTAGAAAACTTATTAATAAAAATAATTGAGATTACATGCTTAGTAAATACAAGCAAATGCAAGGCATAACACGCAGACATACATTCTGGAGTAGTGATTTCATTTTCCGTAGTTAGCATGCAGAGAACAACATAGAGGGTGGATTTATCCATTCGACTTATGAAACTTCCAAGTCAATACTTCTAAGGTCACACGAGAACGAAATTCGGATTTGAAATTACGAGTTCAGTGAATAAAAAGCCACACGCAGAGGATAACATGCCGGATGGACTTTCTGGAGTAGCGGTCTAGTTTTCGGCAATACAAACATCATGCAGAGGAATCAATACTATTCATGATGCAATAACCAGCATTTTCAGCATTCATATTTCAGATCAATTCACACACAATGCTCACATAACAGAATTACATGCCAAATCATTATTTCGATTTAACTAACAGCGTGTTGCCACAGCTTCACAAGCAAACTACTAGTTCGAATTCACACACAGCATTTTAATAAAGCCATTACATGTGAATCATCCGACCGAGATATTCTACCAGCGTTTGCCACAGTTTCTCGGCAACGACCAGATCGAATTTCACACACAAAGTATTTTCATAAAGCAAAAATACATGTCAAACATTAGCTCGACTATGCTACCAGCGCTTTGCCACAACATTTCGGCAACCACCAGGTCAGATTCACTCTCAGCATTTTTATAAAACAAAAACATATACATATATATCAATCATCATCGTTTGCCATGGTTTCTCGGCAACGACCAGATCGAATTTCATTCTCTCCAAACCGTGGCTTAAAACCACATAAGGTTACTGCCCAAACAATTATTCAATGCAACATGAAGATCGCAGTCAGATAATAACATTCAAACTGAAATTGACTCGCAGAAATAAATGGACTCAAACTCAGATCAATTTTTCCAGAGGACCGGTCCCACAGATCCAAACTCACAAGGATAAGCCTTCACAGTCTTTTAATAAACCCCAAACACCAGAATGTTTATCAGATCAAAGAATAACAACCAAATGCAGATCGTGGCTCCAAAACAGAGATTGATCAAGAAGAACTTTCAAAATGTCATTCAACTGAGATCGATTTCTTTCCTGCAGATCGTGATATAGAGTTAAAGATTTTGGCAAACGTTGTGTCCACTAGATCGTGGCATAGATCGAATGAGATCCATTCATATTTCAATAAATCGTAGGTGTGTTATATATATAGATCACAATGCAGACAATGACAAAAATATTACATAGGGAAAATTGCATACAAATCCCTGATCTATAACTCAAACCGAAATGCATACAAAATCTCGGTCTATTACTCAACCCAAAATGCATATAGAAAACCATAGTCATGTTCAGATATTTTAAATCGCATTCATGGGCCTGAAGGGATATTGAAAATCAAACTTAGATCTACACAGATATGAGGTATATTATAGTAAACCTAGGCTTGCCTCCAAATCAATGCTAGATCCTTTAGATCATTGGCGTATGCAAAAATTGGGAAAAACTTTACAAAGTTATAAATTATCATAAATAAATGCTAATAATAAAACCATTCCCACCATCGATCGGTCTTCGACATATATGAAATCTTATGCACAGTATCTAGATCACATATCAGACGCAGATGTTTTGGGAAAACGTTTTGTCGAGTGATGGATTTATCGTAACAAAAGTTAATAATAAAACATACTCACCACAGATTAGTTATGGATATTTTCTGAAAAATCGTATACGTATTCTATAGATCAAGAATCAGTGGAAGACGTTTTTTGGAAAATGTTTGACCTAGTTATTGATTCTCATAACGCAATACTTGCTACAAATCAAATGCATATATTTCTAGATCTGAAAAAAAATATATAGTAAAAAGCATACTCACATAGATCAACATATGCAGAGTATATTACAGATATTCAAGGTCACCTATAGAGTGCCAAACAACTATTCGTCATAGAGGTATCCAAATGGAATCTACCATTCTTCTCTTCAACCAAAAACCCCAATTTTTCCAACATGTAAATTGAAAAGAGAAGCGCCCCTTCTATTGTCTTTTCCTCCTTTAAAAATGCAATAGTACTCTTCGCGACTCCACTCCCCACCCATGTGGGATAAAACAAATAGCCTCTTTTGTGTTTTACAACAATTCCTAACTTGGCAACCAAAATCCCTTTTTAGTATTTTTTTTAATGTTCCTAAATATACTTCTTAGCATCTGCCTTTTTCCCTTTTAACTGTACTTACCATTCTGATTTTAATTTTATTAATCCTTTTTAATTCTTGAAAGCGCTTGGGATTTTGTGGAACATTCCCATTTTAATAAAAAGCTCTCACATGAAAGCTACACATGACCACATTATTCACATATATTAAAAATAATGCCAAATAATGTCCTATTATATATATATATATATATATATATATATATATATATATATCACATAATATGATGCTCCACAAAATGAAGGGAAAAGGATTACGACTTCTAAAGGTATTTCCTTTAATACAGGTTATGTATTCAACGAGTTTCTTGGTTCCCTCTTTTCCGGAAAGCCCTTTCCCCCTAGTGGGTTTGTCACCAAATGTCGTTTCAGTCGTTCGAAGCTTTCAGTCGTTAACCCTATTAATTATAACCATAACTTGACAGAGGTTTATAGTGGATACTTACAGTTATGCTTACTTACTCTGTGAGCTCTGGGTCGAGGTGGCGAGGGATGCTACATCCTCTCCCCCTTGAATTAACACCGTCCTCGGTGTTACCGATTTTTCCCAGCCTTGTCTCCTTTTCTTCTTCAGGTTCTTAATGCTTGCTTTTATATTCTTTAGTCCCTCTTGACAAGTGGGAGTAGGTCACCAAACCTGCATTTTAAGCATATATATGCATGTCGACTACATTGACATTGTTAACATTGTAAAACTCAGGAATCTAACACCATACAATTTTCATAACATGTCAGTTATATTGCCCATAAGGAAACATATAGATATTTTACCTGTATTGCACATACCTTTCCATTACTTTATTTTCAAGTCATAAGTTTATTGTTTAGTTATTACTTATTTACAACCTCATAGTTTAATAATTTCTTTTGTTTCTCCAGGTGATATCAAGGGTGCCATGATCGGCTTCATGCCCTTCAAATATCCCACTCTCTGTGGTGCCATGATATCAAGGGTGCCATGATCGTCTTCATTCCCTTCAAATATCCTACTTTCCGTGGTGCCATGATCGTCTTCATGCCCTTCAAATATCCCACTTTCCGTGGTGGGGAGTTGGTGCGATGGCTGATACCACGTTAAATCAGTCCAATCCACACTGTAGAGAGACTCATGGTTACTTAGGAATGAGGACAACACCTCATTTCGTACCCCTCAGTTAATCCTCGTGAGTGACCAAGTCCGCGGCCTACCCTCACTGCAGCATGCCTCTTGTAGGTAAAGGCCTCTCTTGCTTTTCAACCTGCCGCATGGAAAAATATGTGCTCACCATACCGGTACTTTCCTTCCCCAAGGACCCCCAAGCTGAATGGGGTTGCAGGAAGAAGTACCCAAGCACGATCAGAGTGTGTAGAATCACTAAGGGCCTCCCAACCCTGTTCACACTTGATGAACCAAACTCTCTACAGCCACCATCCGCCTCTGCCTTTATCCGTCCAACATTAGGGTAAAAAGCATCCCATATCCAATCTTCTAATTTAGGATTTCTTTACTTAACTATTCTTAAATTCCATTCCTAGATTTTTGCTTTTTGATTCACTGTTTTTGTGTGTGCAATGTGTTAATATTTAGAATCTTCTTTTATTTTGTTTATCAGGATTTATTTTTATTTTTATTTTTATTTTTATGTCATAAGGTTGCACTGTAGCCCAAGTTCATAAGCAAATCTACTTTCATGTCCTTGAAAGATTTGTTTCATACCTTGCGATTTTGTATGAGAGATCAATAGTCTCTATGTTTGCACAGCCTGATTTCCTAGGCTTCTCTTGCATGCCCGATATTGCATCTAACCCCAATTTTTCTAGCTGGTTTCTGCATTCACTTAGCACTCATTCAATAGTTAATGGAATCTAATTGGAGATTCTTTAAGAAAACCATATTCTACTTTATAACAGATCGCAACATAGCATCATATATCCTCATTCACCATCATTTCTAAAGCAAAGCGATAGTAATTCCAGGATAAGTTTTTACCTCATGTTTATGTTCATTTAGGCCGCAAGCTCAAATGCTATTGCTGTGCGCAACTGTAGGGGAAACATCAAGGGTCTGTTCCTGTTGTTTTTATGGACCCAAAACTTGAGAAGTTCCCATGAATCCATTGTCCCAACCAAAACAATTGTTCTTAGTTAACAGTAATTTGTTCATAAAGGTGTTAGCAGTTGTGTCTTACTACTAACATTCATTTGGTGTATTTTTGTATACCTGCATAATCCTAACAATATGCATTTTTAATATAGTCATCCTTTCAGCATCACTTATGTTCTCAGTTAGATTTGCACATAATGAATTTAGCTACACTTGCTAGGATTTTGGGAAAATATATTTACTCCTTTAAATGATTTATTCGTCAAAATTCATTGATAGCTACCTTGTCCCCCAAAAATGGTGTAAAGTCAATTTTTTGCTTACTTTACATGACAAGATGGGACTTCTAAAAGGACTGGAAACATTTCCTTATAAGTCACCTTTTTATTTCTTGCTAATTGGCAAACAGAAGATACAGAACATTAAATCCCTATTCAGCAGTTCCTTACCAATGTGTATCAGTTCGTTATACAATTTTATTCATTGCTCAATACCAAACAAAAGGTACAAAATTTTAAATTCCTATTCACCAGTTTCTTACCAATCAGTTTATTAGTATCCAATCCAACTATTAATGTAAGCCCTAAAGGTTGCTTCTCAAAATAAACTTATTTGTCTTGTGCGTATTTATGCAGACTTCCATATCTCTACAAAAAGTTTTGTGCAACTCAAAGGAGAAGATACATTTGTCTAAAAAAAAATATTCAAAATAAACAAAATATCATCATAGCTATGTACTTACCTCGTTGGGTCTCACCTTGAAGTGGAGAGGCTATTCCTGCATAATTACAAGGTCACCCAATACATATAATTACTTAAAGTTGCTACACCTTACTGTACTTGTGCTGTAGATCAATGTGAGTTTGTCGATTCCTGTTATCTTAAGCAAACTTGATCATCAATTTACAAAAACAAAATAGGTGGAATCATTTTTTAGCCCAGATAGGCCCAAGTGTTTCGACCTTTGCTCTGATACCATATGTAGTGCCCCTCTTATACCTAGGTGCCAATGTGTGCAGAGATTTTATTTTTATGTTTACACTATTACTACAGAGGAGTTAAATCTGTTAGCGGAAACCTTGTTAAGAAAGATTCATGCATATTGTAAACAATCATTTGATAATTATCTTTAATGTAATTCGCAACATGTCATCGTCATAGTGCCCTGAAGACGGCTTACCATGCATACCATAAATTAGTAAGATAATAGTAACATTTTTAATTATCTTTTAACAGTATTACCTTCCTGTACAAATAAGGATTAAGGAGCAATCTTTCCTAACAGTCATTCTTAGAATCAATTCATACGTAAAAACACTTTCTACAACTTCCTCACCATGAGAACATATGAAAAGGTAGTATGCCAAAAGCACCTAAGATAACAATGTCAAGGACACTCAAATTGTGACATCCCAAATGAACTGGAAGTGACTTCTAAAAGATTGTGAAACTGTTTCACTCTAGATTAGGAAGACTTAGTTATGCCAAATTAAACTCATTTTTCATTGCTTAATCCTGAAACATCTTTAAGGAATACCAAAAGATAACATACATATTCTTTATTTCCCCCCTGAGATCCTTATGCCATATTTCCATCCTCCTAAACCAATTTGGGAGTAAAGGCCAAATCATACTACAAACTACATGAGGGTATTATCATTACATCCACAATAGCCGCAGTTAACAAAGGCATGAAGGGTATGATGTCTTGCCTTCATAGTATTTTAATAAACCCCAAACACCAGAATGTTTATCAGATCAAAGAATAACAACCAAATGCAGATCGTGGCTCCAAAACAGAGGTTGATCAAGAAGAACTTTCAAAATGTCGTTCAACTGAGATCGATTTCTTTCCTGCAGATCGTGATATAGAGTTAAAGATTTCGGAAAATGTTGTGTCCACTAGATCGTGGCATAGATCGAATGAGATCCATTCATATTTCAATAAATCGTAGGTGTGCTATATATATAGATCACAATGCGGACAATGACAAAAATCTTACATAGGGAAAATTGCATACAAATCCCTGATCTATAACTCAAACCGAAATGCATACAAAATCTCGATCTATTACTCAACCCAAAATGCATATAGAAAACCATAGTCATGTTTAGATATTTTAAATCGCATTCATGGGCCTGAAGGGATATTGAAAATCAAACTTAGATCTACACAGATATGAGGTATATTATAGTAAACCTAGCCTTGCCTCCAAATCAATGCTGGATCCTTTAGATCACTGGCATATGCAGACATTGGGAAAAAATTTACAAAGTTCTAAATTATCATAAATGAATGCTAATAATAAAAACATGCCCACCATCGATCGGTCTTCGACATATATGAAATCTTATGCACAATATCTAGATCACATATCAGACGCAGATGTTTTGGGAAAACGTTTTGTCGAGTGATGGATTTATCGTAACAAAAGTTAATAATAAAACATACTCACCACAGATTAGTTACGGATATTTTCTGAAAAATCGTATACGTATTCTATAGATCAAGAATCAGTGGAAGACGTTTTTTGGAAAACGTTTGACCGAGTTATTGATTCTCATAACGCAATACTTGCTACAAATCAAATGCATATATTTCTAGATCTGAAAAAAAAAATATATTAAAAAGCACACTCACATAGATCAACGTATGCAGAGTATATTGCAGATATTCAAGGTCGCCTATAGAGTGCCAAACAACTATTCGTCATAGAGGTATCCCAATGGAATCTACCATTCTTCTCTTCAACCAAAAACCCCAATTTTTCCAACATGTAAATTGAAAAGAGAAGCGCCCCTTCTATTTTCTTTTCCTCCTTTAAAAATACAGTAGCACTCTCCGCAACTCCACTCCCTGCCCATGTGGGATAAAACAAATAGCCTCTTTTGTCTTTTACAACAATTCCTAACTTGGAAACCAAAATCCCTTTTTAGTATTTTTTTTAATGTTCCTAAATATACTTCTTAGCATCTGCCTTTTTCCCTTTTAACTGTACTTACCATTCTGATTTTAATTTTATTAAGCCTTTTTAATTCTTGAAAGCGCTTTGGCTTTTGTGGAAAATTCCCATTTTAATAAAAAACTCTCACATGAAAGCTACGCATGACCACATTATTCACAAATATTAAAAATAATGCCAAATAATGTCCTATTATATATATATATATATATATATCATAATATGATGATCCAAAAAATGAAGGGAAAAGGATTATGACTTCTAAAGGTATTTCCTTTAATACAGGTTATGTATTCAATGAGTTTCTTGGTTCCCTCTTTTCCGGAAAGCCCTTTCCCCCTAGTGGGTTCGTCGCCAAATGTTGTTTCAGTCGTTCGAAGATTTCAGTCGTTAACCCTATTAATTATAAGCATAACTTGACAGAGGTTTATAATGGATACTTACAGTGATGCTTACTTACTCTGTGAGCTCTGGGTCGAGGTGGCGAGGGATGCTACACAACTCTATGTCTCTCCTAACTTGTAATATCAAATAAGATTTCAAGGAGTGGATAAAATAGAATTGAAAATTATATATGAACCATTACAACTTATCCTGTTGTACAGGGTGGTATTGTGAGTAACATGCAAAAGTATCATTTAATTGAACATGGAAAATGTTGCTGGGATGGAAAAAAGTTCAATCCTAGTTTGGAAAGGACAATGGTCTATTGGAAGGACATGCACACCAGTAAGTGGGGTTTCTTCTATTGATGGATGAAAATATGATTTAGTATATGCTACAGTTCCAAATGTTTTTGTATCACTAGACAATGGCCCATCTACAACAAGTCAACGAATTTCCCCAAGAAGTTTAGTTTCCTCTAAAGGGAATGGTAATTTTTATACAAGTAGAACTAATATGATCGAGGAATTGCTCATAAACCACTCCGTGACCTCGCACACCTCAGTATTAATAACTCTATTTAAGTTTCTTTGATCTGGAAGTTGTGTTGCATAACCTTTGCTAGTTGTTAAATATAATTTTTACTCTTGTGTTGTACTAGAGTTATCTACTAAGGTTCAAAGGATGGAGGTGTTGGATTTGAAACAGTCACAACAACTATTACTTGTGACTCCCTTGATGCCAAAAACCATGGTATTCACTCTTTACATTTTAGATTTGTTATTTCTTCTATGTAGGATTTCTTCATTTTGTACAATGATTTGAATTGATAAGATAACTTTCATAAAATGCTCTGGTTTCTTTTATAGTTTTGAATGTGCAACATAAAAATGGGTTATAGGAAGATTGAAATTTTCATCCATGTTTTCATATGAAGAAATATGTGAAATGATTTAATGGGAATGCCATTATTTGGGTCGGACCCAGTTAGTTTATGTGCTTCCTTATTCTAGACCACACTTATGGTGCAGGTAATACCAAGATATAACATACCTCCTGTGTTTTATAGACATGTATAAACGCTAGAAAGATGAAAATACCATGTCAAATACTCGTGTCAATATAATAGATATACCTTCAAACTTGAATACATGAAGTTGAAAGACAAATTTTATATTCAAGAATAGCCTCCATACATAGCCCAAGTTCATATGTGAAGTGAAAAGGCCTCAATATGATAAAAAATTACTCATTTCAATCTTTTCCCTATTGGAAATATGGATGAACTTCAATATAAGTTCACTAGAAAATGAAAGATACAAGTACGATGAAATGACCTTACAAAAAATATAATAGCCATGAATATTTTCTAATTCTATGATTCAAAATATTTTATTATGATTTCACCTTAAATAACTTCATTATTATCTCTTATCACAGGTTATGGTTTCGTAAAAAGAAGAACCAGAAGCACCAATTTCTCTAGCTATGGATGGACCCCCTCTTCCAAATCAGAATTGAATGGGTTATTTTTTATATTAATTTATACTTTATTGTCGGTTTTCTGACAGTCAAGGAGAGGCATCTGTCATTGGATATCCTTCCAATCCGGCGACGCTGCTACAGTTCTAACAGTAACTGCCCGTCATATATCCGACTCAACGCAATGATATCTGATGACAATGTCATGCATTTGGTGACTTACATCTGATGACAATTTCGTTTGGGATGTTGAAGTTTATGTAAGGAATTCCCTGATATAATATGTAAGGAAGTTGACATTTCGACGGCGTTTCGGACTGGGTTCAGAAAATTGAGGACCAGGGACATCGAAAATTCGACAAAATATTGATAAAAGACTTCTCTAGAATTGTATGAAACTTTTGTCGAAATGTCGATAGGGTTGGTAGAGTAGTCGAATAACCGATGAATTCCCACCAACGACAAAAAAATGGTTTTGTTGAAAAATAGACATGTCTCTGTCAGATATCAGACATTACATTTGTCGGATTTCAGGCTCAAATTTTGTTGTGCCAAGAGACTAAACTATGAGCTTGTTCCTCTTGATCGAACCTTCCTCGAGCTAACTGAGATCCAATAATCTATCTAAAAGCTTCTGTGAGATAATGAGATTTGTAAGCTAAATCTAAGCTATCGAACTAAATGACTCAACTGGATTAAATAAAACTCTTGCTCTATTTTCCATATTCTTCAAAGAAGGAACAAAGTCCTTATTCGACTCTACTATCCTCTATGAGTTACTATGCTTGATATCTGTTATTTTCTAGTATGGTAAACAAGCAACTCATTTTATTTTTGCTTACTGTGGTTTTTTTACTTTTGGAAAATTATTGATGAAAACTGTCAAGGATTAGAGTGAAGAAGGAATATCTTGCATGTGGATCATTTCCGCATTCAAAGTGATTTATGAGAATTCTATACATTGGGTATTTTTCTCTGCATTAAGATTTGGTAAGCATTAACATTTTGTTGAAATCATGGTTGTGTAATAGTTAATTTATTGACCACGTTACAAATTGGGGTGATATCATTAGATATTTGTATAATATGTACTTTATAATTGTATAAATGGTAACTGAAAGGATATTTCTATTATTTATTTCTGCTACATCTTTTAGAGTGGGAAACATATTAACTTTGATTTTGACTTAGGGTGTAGAGAAAAATTAGTGGATTATGCTCTTGCCTCTGGAAAAATCTACGAGGGAGAAGGGTTTAAATACATTAAGGAGTGCTTTGAAAATGGCACACTTCATCTCATTGGCCTTTTGAGTGATGGTGGTGTTATTCACAATTAGATCAGTTGCAGGTATTCTATATCTATAAATGCATTATTATGAGTTGTTTATTTTAGAAAATATTATATATTTATCCATGCTATGCAATTTTTATTCTTTGTATTTCTCCATCCTATAGTTGAATGCTATTTATATCACCAGACTGGATTGAATTGGGTCTAAAAATGTCATAATTGTAGAACCCATTGATCTACTGACATAAATTTTAAGAGAAGGCTACTCTTACATGGATCCATCAAGCAACAATTAGAAAAGATGTTAGTTCTTATCCATGAATACTTGAAATTCTAGTTAGATGTTCACTTCATGAGTATGTGTATGAACTTGAATGCCAAATTTGTCCTACAAAATGTTTATGTATTACTATTTTATTTATTGAATCAATGTTGCATATGAATCCTTTCAAGTTCATCCAACATATAAGGTCATATCCATTTAGACTACTTTATTAGGCCTCTCGAGTCAGAAACAATGTTGAGATTATTAGTCTTTTCTTAGAATTACAAATGATGCAATCTTGGTGTTAATATTGCCCCTCTCCACAATTCTTAAAGGGTTCTACCTCAATGGTAGAGCACCTACTTTACAAGAAGGAGGTTGAAGGTTCAATTCCTCCGTGCCCTAATGATATTTCAATATTGATGTTTTAAATAAAATATATTTTATTATGATTTATTATTGCCACGAGGGGGGTTCTAAACTAACTTCAAATGTCACTACGAGGGAGGCTCATAAATTTCCCCAAAGGTTTGTAAATCATTT
>LPNX010498537.1:1112043-1132712 GCA_001517045.1 Pseudotsuga menziesii
TAAGGGTGGTTCTAAACTCCCCCCATAGGTACCTACGAGGGGGGTTTGTATCTGCCCTTAAAAGTAACTTTTTGTTTTTTTTGGGGGGGGGTTAGAAAAGCCATAAAAAATCTTACTTTTAGGGGGGAGGGGGTTAGAACCGCCCCAAAATTGAATTTTAGGGGTGGTTTTGATCTCTTACAAAAACGCCCCTAAAACTCAAAACTTTTAGCCTTGGTGCTATTAGGGGTGATTTTGTAAAGACTGCCTCCAAAGCCAAACTGCCCCCAAAAGTGACTTTTGGAGGCGGATGATAACTACCCCTTAAAGTCAAAAAATTACTTTTGGGAGGGCGAGGGTTTGAACCACCCCCCAAAAGTCAAAAAGTGACTTTTTTGGGGTGTGGGGTTTAGAACCGCCCCCAAAAGTCACTTTTGGGGGCGGTAGAATCGCCCCCAAAATTCACTTGTAGGGGCGGTTTTGATCTCTTCCAAAATCACCCCTAAAAGTCAAAAAATTTAGCAGAGGTGGTTTTTTAAAGACCATCTCCAAAGCCAAAACTGCCCCCAAAAGTAGGTTTTGCAGGTGGAAGACAACTACCTCCAAATGTCAAATTTGTTGTAGTGGTTATTCGATTCGAGTTTTTAATTAAAATCTCCCTCTATAATTCTATTGTTTTAACTATACTAGTGGAATCTAAATGTAACCATAGTTAATGTAGAAATTTGTTTTGAATTGGGAAATAGTTATAAATTTATTACGATTCTAGAACAGAGATAAGCTTTGTATGCAAACATTGGCTTCTAGGAAAAACATAGAAAGTTTAAATATTTTACAAGAACATATGGTAACCTAATTTAAAATATTTGGTTAGATCAATGTAATTCCTTCATTCAGACTCCTAGTTATGCTAACATTAGATCCTACTCTAATTAATTTGGGTTTGGAATCCCAAACAAAGATTAATTTAAATTATATTACAATAATAAACCTACAATTTCTATACTATAAAGAACAATTATATAAAATCAGAAATTAAAATAGGAAAAAGGGATAGGAACAGATGCATAGTGTCAATTACTATAAAATGTAATTACTATTCATATCTATACTTTAATTATACTTTAACAATACTTAAACAAATAAGAATAGAAATAGGGAACCTGACACCACTATTGGAAAAATATAACTGAAGTTGTCATTCCTCCCAACCAACTCCTAGGGAAACCAAGTCTTACTTGCTCCATAATCCCTGAGCCTATTTGCTGAACCACAAGGACAAAAGTCTGATCAATGCTCCATCTCTTGCATTAATAGACCAATTCCCCGTCCATCGCTAGCCTCTTTCTTGCTTGATGGACATACTATTATATAGTATTTTTCCTAGGACTTGGTCATTTATGAGCCTCCTACTCTTTAGCACTCCACCAGAAGTCTTGGGTGGATATACAAGTTTTGGGTGGCTTTAGAAGCTTTCAACAAATTCTAGCTTCCAAGTCCCTCCCTTTCATTCGTTGGGTTAGGTGATGGTTTTTACTCTGTCACAGTTTTCTTTCTTCACTATACTATTGCAGGTTTCAATAAATATAAAATATTAACTGCGTAAAATGGAATGCAGGTTCTAAGTGGCCTGATGAGAGTGTCGATAGGGCCACCTCCTCTCAAGCCCATTACTTCAATGCCAAATGTGAGGAAAAATCACCTACTTTGTTTAAATTTATCAAAAAAGTCTTTACTTAGCAAGCAGACTAACCTTTATCAGTTTTGTTGATGTGCATTTGTTTTTCCTCGGTGTGGTCATGCTCAGTCTGGATCAATGGTTGCAACGACAACCAATAATAAGGGTTTTATTATAAGTGTGATACAGTGATCTCCCACTATGTTCGTAGACCACTTGAGAATATGGCTTTCACCACTTATTACAAAGATAAGTTGAAATTTTTTATTAAAAACCCTTATGGGTTTGTACTAGCTTGTAGTTATGACTTCATAACCTCTATGTTTATTGTGTTAATGCACCATCCATTAAGATGTACATATCATGGATTTATTAAAGCAATGGATTCCATTTTTATGGTCTTACATGCATGCAGTGTTTTTTGGATGGTTTATGTTGATGAAAAAAAGACGAATATATTTCTGATTCGATTGTGTGGAAGCAAATATTTTTGGATAGATCCAAAAGTCTTGGGGTTTGGATACCTATGATTAGAGACTGTGTTTATGTTTAATGACTGTATTATTTGCTGGATCTGATTGTTGTATTTATTATATAGATATGTGAGCTATTATAAATGTTTATAACGAGTATAAACTTGATTTAGTTACAATGTGTATGGTTACCCATCCGACATCAGTCATGTAACTGCGTGTTATTTAATTTAAAAGATTGGATATGTGATGGACATTTAGTATTATTTGCATAATATTTGTTGTCGTGATTGTTTCCCATATCGATCATATGCGGTATAGATATTTGTTATGGAAAGAAAACCTCTTGACTTTACTTTGTATATCCTATATCATTCTATACGACATTTTGTGATTTTTTTTGTTTACTATTCAAGTAATTGTACATCTTGTTTGGTTATTCAATTCAAGGTTTTAATCAAAAGTTTCCTCTATAATTCTATTGTTTTTAATATACTAGTGGAATCTAAATGTAACCATAGTTAATGTAGAAAAAAGTTTTTAATTGGGAAATAGTTATAAATTTAATACAATTCTAGAACAGAGATAATCTCTGTATGCAAACATCGGCTGCTAGGAAAAACATAAAAAAAGTTTAAAATATTTTACAAGAACATATGCTAACCTAATTTAAAATAATTGGTCAAATCGATGTAATTCCTTCATTTAGACTCCTAATTAGGATAACATTAGATCCTACTCTAATTTGGGTATGGAATCCCAAAAAAAGATTAATTTAGATTAGATTACGATAATAAACCTGTGATTTCTCTACTATAAAGAACAATTATATCAAATCATAACTTAAAATTAGAAAAGGGATAGGAACATATGCATAGTATCAATTACTGTAAAATGTAAATACGATTCATATCTATACTTTAATTATACTTTAAAAATACTTAAGCAGATAAGAATAGAAATAGGGAACCTGATACCACTGTCAGGAAAAGAGAACTGAAGTTGTCGTTCCTCCCAACCAACTCCTAGGGCAGTCAGTTCTTACTTGCTCCATAATTCCCTTGCCTGTTTGCTGAACCACAATGACAAAATTCTGATCAATGCTCCATCTCTTGCATTAGCAGATCAATTACCCGTCCATCACTAGCATTTTTCTTGCTTAATGGACATACGATTATATAGTATTTTTCCTAGGACTTGGTCATTTATGAGCCTCCTCTTTAGCACTCTTCCAGAGGTCTTGACCTGATTTTGGGGAATATGCCTCCTACATCACTTAAGTTCTCACTCAGTATGTTTTTCCACTTGTATTTTCCCCTTGTGGGTTAGAAAACACTCTTTCAACAACTACTTCCGTTCTGATTCCTCTCGGTCTTTTTTACAATTATTAAATAAAAATAATTCATTACATCTATTTTAACTTTTCTTGTCAAAATATTTAAAAAATAAAATATTCAAAGAATAAAAATTTTCATTTATCCGGTGTGTTACAGTCCACTTCTCACTTGAATATAATACACATCTTTAACAATGGATTCTATTACTCATTTCCTTAAATTAGATTATCAAATGATAATAACTACCATATGCACTTTTATGTTGAGTGTATTTGCGAGCTTGTTTTCCTTCCTTTATATATGTTTGATTTCTCAAATCAAACTCAGAGAAATTCCAATTGTCTTCCTTTTATGGCATTCAAGTTTGGTTGATCAAACAAATACTTCTCAAGTCATTTTAATATGTTAGTCTAGGACAAACTTTCTTTCCATCGTGTAGTTTTTCCACATATTCAATTCATGTAGTACAACAACAAGTTCCACATCATGAGTACCATAAATTTTTTAACATCCCTTTTTTTTCCCATTACTAATAACACACCAAATGATTTTATTGCATGAGAACTCCACCAACTCCTTCAATACATGCATATATGCACACAATAAAAAAATTGTTGGGTCCACAATTCTTAGAATTGATGCATTAGTGAGGAGATTTTTCAACTATTGAAAGGTTTCCTCTCATTCTTGGAACTTTTCTAACTTCATCCCTTTCTTTTACAAGGATATGATTGGAGATGAAATTTTGAAAAATCCCTTGATAAAACTTTGGAAAGACCCATAGATGATATCATATCTATCAAATTTATAGTAGTGAACCAATTCATTTTTACCTCAACACTTGATAGATCCATTAATATTCCATATTGTATGGTAAAGTGATAAGGTAACCCAAATATTGTATCTATTTAGAGTAGAAGTTAGATTTTCTAATTTGTTCATACAACTTGTGTTCTCTCCATAGTTTCAAAACCAGTTATAAATGATCCCCACGCTCATTTCACATTTATAATAAATTAGTATATCATTAAGCAAATAAATTACACGCTTGTCCAAGTATTTACTAAAGGCATTATTCATGAGACACCATACCTTGTTCTAAAGTTTTATTGTGGATTTACCCTTAATTATTATGTAATTATATCTTGGCATTAGGTCAATTTTTAAGAATAACTTTGCCCCTTTCACTTGATTAAATAGGTCATCAATTTGACGAAATGGTAGTTGTTCTTCATTGTTACTTTGTTCTATTGTCTATAGTCGATATATAGCCTGAGTATTCCATCTCTTTTTTTCACAAATATGTTCCCCTCAAGGATACACAAGGTTGAATGCATGTTTTATCAATTGGATCTTGCAATTTGCATTTTCGATACTATTAGTTTCAAGGTACTCATCCTATAAGGAGTCTTGGACACTAGTGTAGCCCCAAATAAAAGGTCATTTGAAAAATGAATGTCCCTCTTTGGAGGAATTCCTATAACTTCATGTAGAAATACATCATTGAACTCTTGTAATATTTCAAGTTTTGGACCTTTGTTTTCTACTCATTCCAAATTATACCTGCACACTACATACAACTAACATCATTTTCTAAAACATGTATTCAACTACATGGTTGTAATTCACTTGATAGAAATTGATATTGGAATGTCTCTCATTGTCCTTGAGTTTCCACCTTCATCAATGCAATCAAAATTTTGTTGTAGTAGCTAACCTTAACTTAGTGTGCTTCCAACCAATGCATTCCATTGAGGACATAATAAGAAACAAGTGTCAAGATATTCAAGTTTTCCTATGTAAATAGTCCACTAGTCAAATATAATGGAAAAATATCCACCATTTCTCTAACCTTTCTCTTGGTTCGAGTGGCTCCTCAAACATAGGATTATTCCTCCCCCTAGGTTCCCTTTCATCTCCCCCTCTTATGGACTCATAGCCCTTCCTCATTCTCTCCACAAAAATATGAAAACTTTATTGCACCGAAGAGGTGCATTCTACAACCCAATATGGGAGAGATGTGTAACTCCTTTTGTGCTCATCCTAGAGTTGTCATGTGTCATTTATAAAAAATAATAAAAAATTATTAAAAATAACATGTCGGCTTAAATTAAAGTTAAATTATTTAGAATTGCATATATATAAAATAATATAAATTAGATAAATTAAAACCATAAACATTGGATTACACATTTCCTCAACACTTCCACTCTAAAAAAGGGTTTACACCTTGAAATATTTGATCTCTCTCGGTGCTTAGTAGATCCCCTTTTACATGGATCTATGCTGGTATAAATTTTAAATAATATTTATATATATTGAATATACCATGGAAGGTTTTCCACATGGTATATAGAAAACATATTCATCAAATATCAATGCATGCCTCACCATTCAATTAGGAAGCTTGGGGATTAAGATTCACACCATGAATCCATACAATATATTTATTTGATTTATACATGGGTCATTTTATTTAAAATTATATTATTTGACTCTCATTATAGTAAACACTTATTTACAATTTATGCATAATTTAATCCAATACATCTCGTGCTTAGATTTTGACATTGTGCCCACATGTATTTGAATCTTCTTAAGAAAGTGATGGCAATAATTTTACATGAGAAAACATATTAGGGTATAAAATGACCTACTATTAGAAAAAACAACACAACCATGATCATTCACGTGTGAGAAGCTTATAAATCTAACCATACCATGCTTCCCTTTGTCCTTCTCCATTGTCATCACATCATCATAAAATCCAATTTAACTCTCAAAGTATTATTCTATATATAAAAATAGTTAATTGAACATGGCACATGGTTTTAAATGAAAGTCTTATTTTATCTATAAAAACATTTAATCAAACATGGAAAGTAGTTTTAAATGAAAGTGGATCATACTCCATGTCAATTACATAGATATGATACACTAGCAACAACCATATTACTATGATTAATATGTTTTAAATACGCCGAGAGGTATATATTTGACATATTGATAATGTTTTTCTTACTAAATAATGTGTCAATTAATTGTATCTAATAGTTAAGGTAATATAACAACCACTTAATTTATGGTTGTTAATCTCATAGTTGATGTTAGGCTCATAGTTGTATCATCATTGGAGTTAAACTAATAGTTGTATCTAATAGTTAATTTAAAAGCTTAGACTAACCCCTATGCACATTAACTCGACTCCCAAGATGGATTTCAATTGTCACATAAGTTGCACATTACCTAAGTGATTGTTCTTGGTGCATGGTTTCACTACAATCAAGGTCAACTTCTTATGCTAAGAGATGGAGTTCATCTAAATTTAATTTAATAGTTGTATCACTATTGGAATAATCTAATAGTTATTTAATAGTTATCCAATATAACCACGATTGTAGTTGAAGTTAAGCTAATAGTTGTAGAATCATTGGAGTTAAGTTAATAGTTGTATCTAATACTTAATCTAATATTTATCCAATATAATTGTGATTAGAGTTGGAGTTAAACTAATTATTGTACAATCATTGGACTTAAGAAGCAAGCTAATAGTTGTATCTAATAGTTAATTTAAAATTTAATATATTGGCAATTGAAATTCAATTAAAATTCATGATTGGAGTTGAAGTTAAGCTAATAGTTGTAACATCAATTTATTTAAGCTAATAATTGAATAGTTGTATCTAATAATAAAATAGTTGAAGCTAAGTTTTATTTTTCCAACTATCACAAATTACTCATGAGTCTATTACTCATATTTTTGTACATTGTCCTTTTATTAAGGAAGTGTGGAGGGAACGTCAAAAGGATCTTGGCTTGGAGTGTATTTGGGCAAGTAACTCGATACTGCAAGTTTGAGAGAATTGGAGGTCGACAGAAACTCAGGAAACAATCTCATCTCTTCCTTTACTGGTTATTTGGGGTGTATGGCTTGCTAGAAACAAATTTATTTTCATTGATAATGACTTTGCACTCCTGCAATTATAGCAAGTTTGGCATGTGGGATTCTCTTTCCATTTCCACAGTACATTAGGGCCACAAGACAGAGGGAAGTCTTGAAGCAGGAAATTGACAGATCGGTGCCGTGGGTTTTTTTTTTATGGGGCTTCACAAAATAATATTTGTGGGGGTGGGGCTATTCTTTTTCTTTCGTAGCAGCACTTCTTTGAGTTGATGGTTGGGTTGGGGGAAGGAAGCAACAACTACACAGAGTTGTTGAGCTTAAAACTTCTTCTAATTTTTGCATCATAGAAGGGATGTAGATCCCTAAATGTGTGGGGAGATTCAATGAATGTGATAAACTGGATTAAAGGGACACAACTATGTCAGAATCTCATACTTGAAAACATTATATCATCCATTAGAGCTATTTTAGACACTTATGTATCTTTCTCATGCCAACATGTCTACAAGGAAAATAATAGGCAAGCGGACAAGGCCTCGAAGGAGGGGCTTCAGCTGGATTTGGGAAGGTGGAAGATTAGAGAATTCTTAGATGGAACAGTACATGAATAATTACCATAGACCCTTTATAGAGGGAGCTTCTCGTCTTTAAATATTTTTAAAAATCCTCTTATTTCTGTATTCGGTTGTTATTATGCTCTATTGTTTAATGCAAAAGTTGGGAATCTGTTTTCATGGCTGATGTATGGACATGGAAAGATGCATTTTGCTTCTCAACATATTTTGGGCTGATCTGAATCAATAGTTACTTATTTTTCTACATGCCAGAACTGAACATTTATGTTTTCTCATGGATTTTGGGGAAACACAATTTATGATGCAGACTGATATATTTTGTATGGGGGATTATATGTGGACCTTGCAGGGTCTGATTTATATTTGCACATATGTTTTTCAAATACACAAATAGTGTTTCTACTAAATGTAATTTTATTCTCAAGAGATGATATAAAATTACGCTTTTTTTCCAGGGAAAAAAAGCATACAAAATTTCCATAAATCTATATTGTGGAACTTTGCACTAAACATTTATGGAATATGGAATGCTAAGAACTTTCACCAAACATTCCATTGATTTTATTTTATGGAAATATGGAATTATAAGTACTTTCACCAAATTTGGTTACACATTAAAGAAAATGTTTCATGAATTCATGAATGAAACTAATTTTTACTTTTATTAAATTTTCTAAATTTTTATTTAAAAACAAACCATTTTTATAAAACTTCTTTAATAAAGTGTTTAGGAAATACAATCATGCTTTATTTCAAATTGCTTAAAAATAAAATAATCTTTGAACAATAAAATACAAGAAATTAATTTATTTTTATTAAAATAGTTTTATAAAATATATTTTGTTTCTAAATAAAATACTTTGGATAAGGTTCAAGGTATGAAGAATGTCAAATGAAAAATTACATACTATTTTGACCTAGAAAAATTTGGCATTTAATGATTGATTTATTCCATCATTTGGTGCATTAATTGCATGCATTTTTCAATTAAGATGGACAAACAGCTTTGTTCACTCAGCCTCTCCATTTGGCAAGGGGTGTGACTGACCCACCCGACCTATATCATATATTGGTACATATCCAATTTTGTCCAAATTGTCCCTATATATATGTGTGGATCAAACCTTCATTAACCAATCTAACCATGATCATAACTTAGCTATTCCAATAGGATCTTACTACACTCAAAGCTCAAAACTGAGACAAAATGAAATCACAAAGTTTTAGAGTTTCTTTTTCATTATTCCCAAACTACTTTAAATTGTTTAAATTCAATTATTTTAGATAATAAATTATAGTTTTAAAAATCACTTCGATAAAAAATTTTCTTATAATTTTAGAAATACAAAAACCATGCATTTATATTCAAGATAAAAACATTAGCGAGCAACCTTTAAAATTAACTATAAAAGTAACTCACATTAAATTTATGCCAAAGTTCTCTAAAAATTTTGCATGTTACTTTAGTTTTTGGATCCATACTCTGAGTCATTAGGTATATCGAGACTATTGTATTTGTTATTTTTAACTTTAACAAGTCCTTTCCATTTCATAGATAGTTATTGGATCTTGAAAAACAAATATGGACATCTACAGCCTATAATTCATTCTACAGTAGAAGTTAAAATTTCTATATTTAATCAGTATATTAAAGATTTACAAAAACCTCAATCTTAGTGAAGTCTCATAATAAAATTCCTTCCATTTGTGTTATCTTATTTTCTTATATAACATGATTTAATATTATAAATATTTCTACTACTTTGGTCACTTCAAATATAGATAGAGAAGCTCTTGCAATAAAGCATGCAATTATGTGTGGAACTTCATTGGATTATTCCTATATAATATATCTCAATGTCTCAATGATCTTAACATTCCACAAATTAGGGATATTCATAGATTCATGGTGATTTATGGCCTACCCATATAGTTATATACACTACAACAAATCCTGGAATTAGTGTCCCATTCAGCGTCCCTTTTTAGTGTAATTTTCTTTTACATTGAGTGGTCAAACTAGACGCTAAATGGGACGCATCATGGACAAAACTTAAAGCGTCCCAAAAAACGTCTTTTTTTTCTTCCTAAATAGCATCCTTTATGATGTCCAAAATAGCGTCTCTTTTTTTGCTTCTAGAATAGAACCCAACTTTGCTTCCTAAACAACGTCGAGGTTTGCTTCCTAAATAAAATCCTTCTTTGCTTCCTAGTGAGTGTCTGCTTTTGCTTCTTAAATGACACCCCTATTAGTGCCATATTTGCATCCTTAATAGCACCATGTTAGCATCCAAATTAGCATCCATTTTTGCTACCACTTTATCATCCCATTTTGCACCATGTTTTACTTCCAAATATGTGCCAATTTTCGCTTCCAAATTTGCACCAATTTTTGCTTCCTTTTTTGCATCGTGTTTTGCTACCAAAATGACGCCAAATATTTCTTCTATTGTTGCACCATATTTTGCTTCCTATGTAGCACCATGTTTTGCATCCAAAGTAACGTCTTATTTTGCTACCATATCAATGCCATGTTTGGCTTCATCATTAGCACCATGTGTTGCATCATTTTTAATGCCTAGTTTCACGTCTCTCATGTTTTGGTCACTAATTTAGTTGTTTTTAGTATTTAACCGATATTATAATATCATTAGGGCATGGAGGAATCGAACCACCAACCTCCTGCTTGTAAGGCAGGCGCTCTTCCATTGAGCTAGAACCCTTTAACAATTTGAGAACCTAACTTACAGAGTCCTCTATAATGGTAAAAAGGATCAATACACAACTTTGAGTATCTAATGGTTGAACAGGAAACAGAGAAAGAGGCTTTTGTAATACCAGAAAGGACACTCATCAACATCAACAGTGTTGCATGTATCAGAAGATGACAATGTAATAGTACCAATTTGGTTACCTAAAATCATGTAGCTTGGGCATTTTGGTTATATCAGGACCTGATAAGCCATGTGATTAGAAATACACACTAGTGCATGCACATGACCAAAGAAAAAAGAAATGTTCCACCAGTGTAGCTAGCAGCCAAATTATGATAGCCTGGTTAGAAACATGTAATATCTTGCACCTTATTCTAGTAGACAGACAATTCTACTGTTGGTCCTAGCTACATGTGATTACACACGATATAAGTTATAACTTACGTACCAACATAGTTACCTGCATAAGATCAGTTCTAACAGAGTGGGGAAACAAGAGTGAAAAAAAAGACATCAGTGTGCCTTGAAACATATTTTATATCATTGCAATCAATTTTGAATTGTCGATTCAAGCATTTAAAAGCATGAGAATTGAGAATTAACTGTAGAAATGCAACTGGGAAATAGCATGAGTGCTATAAGGAAACTTAATTCCAATGTATTTAAAGATTTTTAAGGCACAACAGGAATAGACCACTCACTAAATATGTTGGGGGGTGGGGGTTGAAGGTATTATGGAAGGAGTTTTCAGTGGAAACAACATACAATGAGAATCTACAATATCTTCCTGAACATAAAAAATGGCGAGTACAAAAGAGTAATGTGGCTGAACTACATGGAGTCGATAATGGTACTCATTATGATGAAGGGATCAAAGGGATCAAATATAAATTTTAGAGAAAAGAGTAGTACCATTTCTAAAATACTGATCATTCCAAGAACTCCCTAGGAATGGTTTGTTGGCGTCCATTTCTTGTCATTTTCTGGGAACTTTTCTAGGTTGTATCCTTTAGGAGATGGGGTCATTCCTATAAAACAAATGCAGTAAAAATCATTTCATCCTGTAGAGCATATTTTGTGCCCTCATTTGGATATAAAGGAAACAAGTGTAAAGTTTAAGAAAAACCAACAAGAAGTTTAGGTTAGTCTCACCTAATATATTGCTAGTAATCAAATACTTAATAGAAGTCAACTATGATAATTCATCTAGTTATCAGTGAGAAGCTAAAGTTACCAGGATATAGATAGATATATGTACATATATGAGAACAAATTGGATACAATATGGTTGGATATGCATATATAAAAATACATGTAAAATATGTGTGAGTATGTAAAATACATGTATTTCCTAATATTTCCAGAGTTTTAACAAAGTATTTCCATTGGATTAATGTATTTCCTAATAAAATGCTCTACAAAAATAGCTATTGACGCATTTTCCATTTTTCATATGGCATAGAGTTCCTATTCAAAATGTTCTTAAGCTCATAGCTTGGCCCAATGGAAGGGTGCTATCCTCAATGGGGGTTATTGAATAGTTAAAAATGTATAGCTGTGTTTTTTTCAAAATAAGGCCCAAATACGTACAACTGACAAATATTTTCATGATTTCATATAAACTAAATGTGTACCTCGTGAATATGACCTCGCTTTTGAAAAATCCTATCCTCTTATGTTCGAACAGCCTAAATAAAATGCTCCACCTTGTCCAATATTACTTGCATGATAAAATGTTCCACATTTTAGTGTGATATCAGCTTAGCTGGAAATGCTAGATGTATCCAAACCAGTTAACACCCTTTCATTCGATGTTCAGTAATTTCAGACACAGAAGACGTCCTATAGACTTTATAAAAATCCATGTGCATTTGATTCAAAAAGAGAAAATATTATATAGCTTTAATGCCAGCAATTGGATAAAGTTGGACAAGATGAACTCGATATCATTTCCATGAATCTGAGGACATGAGATCTTGCAATTCAAGTGATAATTAAAATTTCAAAGGCCACACAACTTCAGATTGCAAGATTTAGAAGACCAAAGTGAAAATATCACAATATCTAGTAACATATAGTGAATTCTTTCGGTCAACATAATATTTGCCAACAAAAATTATATAATAAATGCAATCAGTGTCATAATACCTTGCCTGCATCTGTCAAATAGCCACCAATTGCACTGAATTCTTTTTTGTATACAGCCATGAGAAAATTAATTGAACCCTATAAAATAGAAAATAGCCACCAACAAATTATCTTCCTGGAGAATATTGTCACAGAACCAAAATAGAGAATGTGAGCTGTAAAAACAGATATATAATACACTGTCTACACACTAGAGATAATCATGCTTAGAAGTTAGAACAACAATCAGCTTGGACAAAAATATTCCAAGCATTTCAACTGAAATGAATTTCAGAATAGAATGTAAATTTAGATAATATTTATTCAGCGACTATTTAAGGAATTCAAATAGAATATAGGAGGTGTAACATCTCTACATACAAACCTCACGGATTTCCAATGCAGGCATGTGTGGAAGGAAATCATTGCCAACAAAGAAATAGATGAAGACAAAATCATCCACAACCCGTTCAAAATCAATCTTTATTGGAGATTTTGGAATCTTCATATCATACTCTAAATATTCACGTAAAACCTAGATGTTGACGAACTGCCAAATATTTGAGATATCAGAAACAAGTTAGATGTAAAAATAATATTAAAACATCCACATGATCTATAATAATCTTGAAACTTGCTTTAATTATCATGACCTAAATGGGACCGTTATTAGTATTAATGCAACCATACAACATTAACAAAAAGGAAAAACCTCCAAGCATGCATAACCAAAATCCTAACATAAAAAATTATACATATATTCGACTTACCTTATAAGGATTTTTAGGATTAACATTCATTTCACCACCTTTCTCATCAAAATATCCTTGCTTTCTTTTTGGCTGTCCTTCACATGCATTTGCAAAATGACCAACCTGACCACAAAGGAAGCATTTATCTTGTTGTCCATGCGTAACCACAATCTACACAATTACATATATAAGGAAAGAGGCAATGTTGTCATATTCCTCTCAATATTTTTAAAGGCTATAGTAAAAGAGATGACAATGCAATCTGAATGCATTTCAGTCATACAAACCTATCAGGCAATTTAAAATTTTCATCTTGAAAAAAGGATGAGCAATAATTTCTGTTTTTCATAAAGGACAAATTGTTAAAAGAGAGTCTCTACTTTTGTGGGGATGATTTTGTCACTGACCATGCTTGGATATGGTGCATGTGTAGAATTTCTAAGCATAAATCCTACCCTCAAAGGTTTTTGGTATTTGTCTCCCGGTAACACTCAAGAGTAAAGCCTAGAAATGGGGTTAAGTATTGAAATTTGAACATAGATGAGTATAATAGTTCAGGAGTTTATTGGGTTAACGTTCAGATGTTTATTGGGTTTGGTGAAGGTCATCAACATATAAAACATATCTAGAGATCAATAAGAGTGATATAAATTTGAAAGTACTTCCCATGAGTTTGAAGATAGGACTACCAGAACCTCTTCCCAATACAAAGATGCAATAATTATTTCTAAGAGTTTGACAATGTATGAACCATTTCCGCTTCAAGGCAACGTGATCTAAGAGAATGGGTAGAATTTACAATATGTAATGCACAAAAGTGCAATAAAAAAAATATATAGCGATAAAAATGTACTCATTAAATCCTTAAAAGCAAAACCTAGTGGTTGCTTGTGCATGTCAATGCATCATGACCCATATCAAATGAAAATAAGGACCTTGATCTTGATTCGAAGCAAATAATCATGAGATTGAACTACTACACAACAGTGAAGAATACCAATAGTTCTATTACACTCTGTTCTCTATAGATCAGGAGCTCTAACCTCTCTCAAAATTGAGAAGTGCACCTCATGAGTAGACAATGCTAACATGATTAGATCAGCATCCTGTAGCCATTGGGACAAAGGCATTTACCAACAGCCATTTGGGACAAATGCATTTACCAACAACAATATGGCATTTACCACCCTTTTATGCCTGCAACATGCATCACCATCTAAATATGATGCCAAAAAAGAGTTTGCCAGGGAGCATTCTGAGACATGGCTGTTACAATCCATTTTGATTCTAATTTCTCCTGAGATTTTAGGCCTATCAACCCTATGCCTCACTGACCATTCTTTTTACATGTAACAAAAATCAAAGTCACATTATTTGAACACAGGATCAACCCAACAAATTTGAAGATCAGGAATATCATTTGGATTCAAGAAAACTAGCAAAAATTCTAAAATGAAACTGATACAAATAGAAAAAGCTAAAATATGACATATATTGAAGAAGATATACCCCATAAAATTGGATGAATACTTCCAGGCTCAACACATGACATATATTGAAGAAGATATATCCCAAAAAATTGGAGGAATACTTCCAGGCTCAGCACATGACTTATATTGAAGGAGATATACCCTAGAAAATTGGAGGAATACTTCCACACTCAGCACATGACTTATATTGAAGGACATATACCCCAAAAAATTGAAGGAACACATCCAGTCTTGTAAAACTTATATATATATATATCAGTTGTATGGTGTTCTTGCATTCCTGATCTTCGTTGTATGTTTGTGATTTACCAGTGCTGGTTATCACTTGCTATTATGACTTCAAAACTATAGATAGTTACACTTGAAATAATGATTAGAACTCCAAAGGGGCAGCATATGAATCAGATCTGAACTTAACTGTGCAATTGTGAGTGGAGTCATGAAGATGAAGAAATAATAAGATTAACATTATCTTACAACACGTCTTCCAGTTGCTTGGCCTAAATAGTAAGTCTCATCAGTGCACTAAGCTTCCTACAGTATATGAACTATTAGCGTAGTTAGTGTAGGATTCATGGGTGTGTTCAACTACTA
This sequence comes from Pseudotsuga menziesii, assembly GCA_001517045.1. Classification (NCBI taxonomy): domain Eukaryota; kingdom Viridiplantae; phylum Streptophyta; class Pinopsida; order Pinales; family Pinaceae; genus Pseudotsuga; species Pseudotsuga menziesii. Next base: position 1,127,667 of record LPNX010498537.1, read on the forward strand.
TGGAGATAGTTAATGAAGGGCGTGTTCTACTACTTGCTAGTTGTAAAGACCATCATCTTCACTCCTCAATCACTTCTCTTAAATCATAGAGAGGTTGCTCCATTAATTTGTAAGGGAATCTTAAGAGATAAAACGTTGTGTGGGAGAGATTTTTAAGCTGTGAAATCAATAAAGCTGCAATATTTCTGTTGGAAGAGGATTTGTGTTAGTCGTGGCCACTTTCAAGCACCTCTTGTAGTTGATGATTGCTAACTTGCCATTGAACCTCTTATTTGTCACTGTTCCTAGGTGTGTTGAGTATAAATATTTGTATCATTCAATATTGCAGTAAATACCAATCCATATCCATCAAACTTATAATCTCTGTGGACTTATTTATCTTTGGAAAAAGGCATGAAGTACACAAATTTTACAGATATCCCAAATAAAATTGATCTAAATACACAATCATAGGCATATAGATAGATCATGTAAAATCCAAGAAGAAGTCATTAAGTATGCTGGTGCATGTTCTCATATCATTAAATTATCTGAAAATATGAACACGTCTATAGACAAAATGCCATTAACCATAAGAGATACATCAATCCTTCCAATTCTATTCAAATATACCAAGTCCAATGCCATATACTATGGAGATGAACATGAACTCGAATATCAAAAAGGGCACACTGTAGGCACTGTAAGAAAATGATGCACACAAAAGGACTGCAAATGGGAAGAAAACTTAAAACTCGAAAAGCATGAAGTCCACAAATTTGGATAGATATCTCACAGAACATTGACCTAAACACATGATCATAGACATTCAGAGCATCCATGTCAAAATCCAAGAATTCAAAAAGCAAGTATTCTGGCACAGGCTCTAAAATCATTAAATTGATCTGAAAATCTCAACACATGTCTATAGACAGAATACCATTACTCACAAAAGAGTCACCAATCCTTTCTAGCATATTCAAATGTACCAAATCCAATGTCATGTACTCTGGACATGGACATGAATTCAAATATCGAAAAGACATCATCATAGATATTCAGAGCATCCATGTCAAAATCCAAGAATTCAAAAAGCAAGTATTCCGGCACAGGGTCTAAAATCATTAAATTGATTTGAAAATCTCAACACAGGTCTATAGACATAATACCATTACTCACAAGAGAGTCACCAATCCTTTCTAGCATATTCAAATGTACCAAATCCAATGTCATATACTCTGGACATGGACATGAATTCAAATATCGAAAATTCACAACTATAGGTGTCATAAGCAAATGATCAATCCATTCTAGATACATGTACAGAAAAAAAGGTTGCAATGGGTAGGAAGTTTAAGAACAAAATGTTAAAAAGAACGAGTGAAGCAGAGTGGGATAATTATTTATTGTAGATCGAAATCTTAGCTATAGTAATAGCTTGTAACACATCACATAAATAATAATCACAAGCAAGAGAGAACCCACATGGCAAGCTACATAAAAACCATGAATCATGAGTTATAGTTTTGTAATACATCACATAGATAACAAACTCAACTAAGAGAGAGCCGGCTATAGAGAGTGTGCACAAGGAATGACACTGAAAATGCAGACAATATTTATCTGATCAAGGGTCAAGGGTGTGGATTTTAGGGTAGGCAACATAGGATCCTAGCACCCGGAAAAAAGTTGCGAAGCGTCTTACCTCTTCAAGGGCCCGTTGTGCATGAGGGTCTACCTTGGAAGCTTCAAAATCTATGTAGAAAATGTACTCAAACTGCCTTACAACAGCACCACCCTTAGCATCGATGTCAAGAGCTGTGAGAGACAAACGTACTCAAACTATATTTTTATTTGTCACTGTTCCTAGACGTGTTGAGTATAAATATTGCTCGTCCTCAATTACAACTTCTGTCAATACTTTGCAGACCTAAAGTGAAATGGGACAAGAGTAGTAAACTTATATACACAAATTTCCATGATCTTAAGGCTAGCTTACATATAGAGCCAAGGAGGAACAAAATGAAATGCAGTGGAAACACAATTGAATAACATGAAACAAGACATTATATAATGAGATACATTGAATCAAAATGCAAGGAATGGAATGTAGAAAGGAAAGGCATACAAAAGTTGCTATGGTATTGACTGGAAAAATAAAAAACACTTTGGCCAATATGTTGAACCTATTTATGTTGTACTTACAATTTACAAAGATTTATTTCTTGTTAGCTTTAATCAATGTAGGATGGAAAAATGAAGCACACTAGAAAGGAAATTGAAAAGCATGCAACATCCCTATAAGATTCACTAAGATAATTTTATTAATTTCCAACGAATGGCCACAAAAGTAAGGTCAATGGGACTAAAAAGAATACACCCAATTTATTAGGAAGTGGAAGTGTGATGGAAACTCCTAGATGTAAGCTACCTACATTAAGTAAAGACAAAGGGATATAATATGAAAGGAAATGAGTACAAAAGAGAGAACATCATCCAACAGAGAGTGTTAAGAAGTATTGGAGTTAGGGACTAAGAAGGCATAAAGAGAAGGGAGGGAGTCCTCTAAGTCATCAATTACTGTAATTCTAACAATATGCTGTCTGATAAGGTCATCCAAAGAATAACAACATAGAGGTGCCCCTGCTTCATAATCTTAGGTAAGATCTTGGGGTGCATTTCCACACAAAGATCCCCACCGCTCCTACCACTCAAGGCCAAAGTGGGGGAAGAAACTTTGAATCAATGATTTTCTACTTGACAAAGCGTATGGGACAAGTGCTCTCAATAGATAGAATTTGTCTCTGATTTTGGGATCTTATATAGCTACATTGTCAATCACTCATGTAATGTCCAATCTAGGGTCTTGGATGAGAGCTCCTTGGAGTCTCTTGGAAGAAGGACATCTCCTCAAGGGTTCTTAAGAAAAGGTTTGAGCCCTCAATTATTTGATTATTGAAGAAGTATGAATCTCTAGTTATCTAGTATTGAAGAAGTATGAATCTCTAGTTATTGAAGAAGTATGCTAACTCCCATGCTTGTATGATCAGGTTTGTCAGAGGTTAATGGTTCAAGGCCTTCCTGATCTTGATACACTCTCTTATGGTTCATTGTTATGGTGCATGTTTCCTTAAAGCAATTTTGTTTTATTTGGGGTTGGAAGCTTTCTCTTGCACTTGCCATCACTTGTAACCTGTAGCTCCGAAAATCAAAATTGCTTTACAGGACATAGATGTCTATTTCCTAAAATTAATGAATTAATCAGAGCTAAAAATCAAGTTATGGTTAAACTAAAATTTTCCCAAGGGCTTCTAGGTGTGGAACAGAGTATTGGTTTAGGTTGTAGGAAAACCTGATGATGCACATTTCCAGCATACTCCATGCATCTGAATCTCTAAGGGACGTGTGCTACAGTTACCATTACCATGGACCAACAATTGAGATAGGCATTTAAAGGAATTGTGGTGGGTGCAGGTATCATTACAAGCATTGTCGTTACTTCACATGACAGGGTTGCTTGAGAATGCTCCTCCATACTCCACAATACTCAAAGAGGTCAATAAATACACTAATGAAGATACAGAAGAGGATACAACAATGGATATCGCTGCTGTAAACTCTTTTTCAAAACAATGCATTCTTACATCATTTGAACTGAACATGTCAAACTGGGATGGAAAATCTCCAACTGAGTGCTATCTCAAGCCTCAGGTAGTGAATTGGTGGAATCATTACAACCTTCATGGTATTGTCACTTGAGAAGCAAGTAGCCATGGCCATATTACGCCTATCAAGTGACATGAAAATGTTAATTTTCAGTGAGTTGTTTGATTGTTGGAAGTCTATAGTGGCCAACAGATGCAACTTCACTTGAGCATATTAAGGAGGGATTCAGCCTTAAACAGGGCTTCCCAAATTACTGTGGGGAAATAGATGCAACCCATATTAAACTTGAGCATTCATACAAGGATTCATCCATTGATTGGTATAACCGTGAACATAATTACAATATACTTGTTCAACCCATTGTAGATACTAAATAGAGGAGGAACACACTTGTATGATAGTTGTAGATAGCCCGTTATACAGCAAAATGTAAGCCAAAACCTAACAACAATTGTAGACAGAGGACTAAAGCACCATTGGGTAGTGAAATAGAATATGATTGTACACTACAGTAAAGCACACATGTTGAATGGTGTTGAGCATAGTTGCATGAAATAGTGAGAATCAAATAAAGTATGTGTGTGTATGACTCTAAGTTGTAGAAAAATACTACCAGTACCACCCCACCAACATTTTGACATGGAAAATATTTCAGAAACCAAAATGCATAGGAAATGGCTTGGAAACTCTTAGTACATTTCTGATCCTTTTCTGGTGGTTTCCTGATATGGAATAGCTTGCACGACATTTCTTGGCCATCCCCAACCCGAAAGGGGAATTTCTGGCTCCCTAATTCCCTACTTGGAAAATAAAATCATTTTGTTGATGGAAAGAACAAAGAAAAGAGAAATTACATTTTTTCAATATTATAAACAAAAAAACAACTACAAGTTGGTTATTTTTCTACATTTTGGGAATCTTTCCTTCATTTCTGTACACTACAGTCTACAAGTATTATAATCTGCATAGCCATCATGATGGCCTGCATACAAGGACAACAAGCTGCATAGTTTGGCAGAAATCAATCCCTAACTATAAAGACATTCATAATAAGGTGGGTGGTTTGGACTAGCACATTTTGGGCATTTTCACTATATTTTAACCCTAAGTTGTAGGAAACTCCTAATGATTATAACCCCAAATTTATTGGCTTCAATTTTTTACATTGACATGAATTATGATTAGCTCATTTTATATTTTGGCATATATAGCTGAATGTATAAGCATAATTCTGGACAATGCATGAGGTAATTCTCTATAAGATTCAGTAGATAAATCAGATGTGCCGGAGGAATCGAAGCTGGAGCAGTAGTAGGCCAACACGATACTTAAACTGGCTGAGCTACAACTTGAGGCTAATATATATATATATATATATATATATATATATATATATATATA
>LPNX010498537.1:1132804-1150071 GCA_001517045.1 Pseudotsuga menziesii
ATTCGGTATATAAATTAGACGTGCTAGAGAAATCAAAGCTGGAGCAGCAGTAGGGCAACACGATACTTAAACAGGATGAGCTACACCTTGAGGCTGATATATATATATATATATATATAGATGCTGAGCTACACCTTGAGGTTGATATATATGTATATATATATATACAAGGAAGATTAAATTTTGGACAGCCCAAAGGTTATCAATGGCCCCAAGGTCAATAAAATTTTCATTGCAGAGCACTCCCCCTTTCCTTGGAATTTCCCAAATGAAAGAAAATTGATCAGTAGCCAACAAGGCTCCCCTAAATTTGAACCCATGATCTATTGACAATAGGACTTGAATTATCACTTCAAACCATTTGAACTAACTCAGTGGGCTAAAATGTTTGGAAAAACGTCATGTTTGTTCAACTGTATTGCCACATCAACCAAGTCAAGCTTGGGTTCCACAGTTATAAATCATGGGGGTATACCCCTTATGTGCACCTCGCATGTGTTACTGGATGAGTAAGGAAAAAGTCCTCTTGCTTTCCTATTGCACTATATGCTCATGTGCATAGTGTTTGGAAACAAGTCATGTTTGGTCAACCATTTTGGGGCATCATACAATTCAAGCTTGGATCCCACATTTACAAATCATGGGGATATACTCCTTATGTGCACATTTCATGTTTTCTTAGATGGGCTTAAAGACCACCCCAATGTTCTCATTGGAACAAACCTCAATGGGATTTGAACCCAAATGGGCAAGGGAAGAAAAGTGTGCTTTCTTTCTTGTAACACCACGTGCTCATGTGCACATGGACACACACATATTTACAACTTTCAGCCCCAAGGTTTAGCTTAATGAGTTGAACCATCAACCCAATGCATGTTGCCGGTGGGGAAGCCATAGGTCACACATTAGAATTCAGTCAAATCCCTTGGGGTTACCAACTGCTATTATGGCTGGAGGTTGAGAATCTGAGATGCTCTCAATTTGGATATTCTATAGAAGAGATGAATCCTTCATGGTTTTATTTAGGGTAATATATATATTAGTTGTTTCTTCGTTTCCAAAGGTTTTGGAAGGCCACATTTCCATGTCATCTCTGTTTCAAAAATCATGTTGAGTTCTAAGTTTTGTGCAACTTAGATGTGACTTAAATAAATAGAAGAGAAAATAAAGCAATTTTTAGGAAGGCACAAAGAATTGAATAGTTTCATTAACAAGCACAACCATTAAACATACTAGATAGTAATTTGCGCTTCCTTGAAATTTTCACGGGTTGGCCCGGTCTCTTAAAGATGCTGGTCTATTAATGAATTCTTTCTTTTACAGACTATGTGAGAAAGGTGCAAGACTTAATGGTCCTGTGGTACCCTTTGGGGGTTATGAGATGAGAGAGTACATCAATGGGGATAATTACTATCCAATCCTACCCTGGTTGATTGTGCCTTTTTAGAGGGAACTAACTGATGAACAAAGACTCTTCAACTTCAAGCTTTCCTACACACAGAATGTTTCAGGATGTGCTCTTGAAAAATTGAGGAACACATGGCAACTTCTACAAACAAATATCAAGAAACACAATATGGAGATGGTACCCCAGACAATCCTTGAAAGTTGCATATTATATAATATGCTTCTTTCAACCAAAGCATATGAGAATGAAAATGTGAATTAGAAAATTGATGAGTCAAGGAATGGGCATAGTAGAGGCAAATCCAGGTGCAATATCAAGCATCCTGGATCTCTCAAAGCTATCTTTGGCATGGATCTTTTGCTTACAATCTGGGATATGAAAAACACTTAACTCAATGTCATTTTGAGTCAACTTTACCAAATGAAAACCAATTTGATTTCTGATTGTGGCCCCAAACTTTACTTCATTCCCAGATCTAAAGATGCAAGGGGACTTTGTCTACTAGTCAAACCACCATTTTTGGCATCCAATTGAGCATGAACAGGACATAGTAGCACACCTTACAGTTCTAATATGAAGAGACAGAACCCTAGCATTTAGTGTTTTTTGTAGTAGCAACATCATTTCTCACGGCTAATTTTGTAACCTTGATAGATTTTCACCTTAACATGATTTCCGGAAAATGCATACATTGGAGGTTTGATTCTGGAAAGCAGAGGCAGAGATAGATATCTAATACTGAATGAGAACGGCCAGCTTGTAGACATGAATGCCATGCTAAATAGATTGAATAGCAGCACTGCTAGAACAGTGAAGGGGGAAGAGTAATAAATCTTCCTTAAACTGAAACCCCAGCAACAAATAATCTTCCTTAAACTGAGATGATTGAGTTTTATACGAACAGATTTAAGAGTAGAGTTTACAAAGATTCCCTTAGGGCTTATTACATACCAAGAGAAACAAATTTGAAACCTCTGGAGTCTGAATGTAGCCCACTAATGACGATATTAGTCCTACTCCCTAAATTGATGATGTTAGCCATTTAGCAAGCAATGACAGTGTTTTTCCTATTCAAAACTGATGACAACACTTCTTCTAGGGCTCAATCTAAGATAGGGAATCTCTTTAGAGCCTGATCAGTCTCACGGTAGCCCTGTTAGGAATTCAACAGGTCCTTGGCAGCCCTGCTAGGGCTTAGAAAAATTCTCGGCAACCCTTCTAATATTGATACAGACCCTCAGTGGCCCTATTAGCTCTGATACAAACCCTAGTGCCTAAGCTGTGACCTCAATGAGGTTTTTCCACTTGGATGCAGCTATGTTAAGGATCAAACACACCGTCGACAACCCTAATTAGGAAGACAAAATCCCTATTGGGCTTGAGCAGACTTGATGGTAGCCCTAATTGGGGCTTAATCAGACCAACGATAGCCATGTTGAGGCTTAAGCAGACCCACGGTGACCTTGCTGAGGCTGATAGTAGCTCTTGCTAATCTGAATTCCTTAGCAGCAGTTGAATACAGAGAACCGAATTCTTCTTGAACCCACCTACTACCTCATGTAAAATTGTTTAGGAGAGCCAAAGGAAAATTTCCCAATTCTATAGAGATTTGGGGCTGGATTTTGAAAACTAGGATTTCAAAGTAGAGCGAAAGGGAATTTCCCAATTCTATAGAGATTTTGGACTGGGTTACTAAACCTTGGCTATCAAAGTACTGAGAATTGAGAATCATGAATTGGCGCCATTTTGAAAAAACCCAAAATTAATGTACCACTAGTGTTCACATGATTAAGGAGTGTGATCATTCACCATGTGGAAGGATCGATGTCGTTGGACCTCAACTGCTATTGTAAAGTGCATACGAGAAACATTTATAATTGTCTGATCCTCCCCTCAAATCGATGGTCCTTGTGAGAGTCAATAGATATCAAAGGAACAAGATTGATCAATACACGAGGCTTAACTTATGTAGGCAATTCATGTGAAATCATATGGATTTAACATAAAGTACATGATAATAAAATTTTACTATGTGAACCATAACAATTTAGTATGAATCCTAGCATATAGTTTATGGGTTGAACCCTTACGGAGTAATGACAAGGAACCATACACAGAACTTTTAGGGATGTTTGTTACCAAAGAACATAAACCTTTTTTTAACTATTTTAAGAAAATAATAAGGTGGGAACATGGTTAGGGACATCGAGATGGTACTATCATATAAATAGCCACATAAAGGGTTTAAAAGAGAAAGAGGTTTCTTAATTAAGTTGAGAGCAATAGTGAACATACTTAAGAGATCATAACATAGACTTATGGTGACAATAGTGTAAAGAGAAAAAAAAATGTCCAAAATTTTAAGTGTATTACAAATACATTAAATAGACATAATAAAAATCATAATGTTATTTCAAAATAAACTTGTAATTGACAATTTAAAAAAATGATTCCTATAATATTATTGGAAAGATTTTTGAGCACATGAACAAGATTTCAAAGTAAACCAAGTATTGTCTTTCTTAAGGTCCGATAGACCAATCATCATCATCATCATAATGGAAGACTATATATGTTTTGAAATTTATTTTTTATGAAAAATGAGAGAGAGAAAACTAATAATTCATTTGAAGTTTCTTATATTGTTCATCCTAATTAGTTTTTTCAAACTCCTACACTAAGGGGAGTTTGTTTGTTTATAGTGGACTAGGTGCACTTATTATTTTGGCCTCCCTCACATTTCATATAAATAAATGGAGGGTATATTCCTTTGTATCATTCATTCTTTTTCACTCATGTATTCACATACTTAAGTGTTAAATATATGATAGCCACCATGAACTAGACTCTTTGTACTTCTTCTTAAATGTGTTTTATCTCGATCTTAATCACCATTGTCCTATTGTACAAAAAAATTCTTATGAAACAATTAGCAAGCTATGTCAAAATACATTTGTTGGAAACTGACCGTGCACATAACCCCAACACACACACATGTAACAATGAAATTGACCCCATGCAGTTAACCTATGCACATAAACCATGCACATAACACATGTTGTTGTCCTATGAACTTAATCCATATGCATAATTGACACAAAAGCCTCACCATGTGGCCCTTCAACACTGCAAGCATACGATAATGAGTAAGTCCTTTGTTTATGGCCTCAAACAATTTATTAACAGGAAACACATTATGGTGCAAATATCCATCATAACAACCAACTTGGATACAAAATGAGGTTGTCATGAATGAAGAATGTGAATCCACCCTCTTTATCACTAAAAAGGAATCAATGCTTCTCTAATAGGCATGAGGTTATCTCTTGATTGAAGAGAGGGGAAGAGTAATTGTAAATATATTGGATATGAAGTATCATATTGATGAACGAATTTCCTCCAAAGAAGAGATTTCTTTTACTATACCCATGGCAATGGCATCAAGAACGGTGTTGATTCGATGGAAAAATGTTTGGATATTAATTCTTCTAATATATTGCTTATCATTGAAACCATTCAAATAAGATGCTTAATAGTTGTATGTGTAATAGAATAAGATGTTTAAGTGAACATACTCATCACTATTTAATATTGAATTCCCCAAAATTGTATTGTAATCCTTTAACATTGTATATTTATTGTAATATTTTGTATTTAATATGCTATGTATGACATTTTAGAGTATGAAATGAATATTATATGTAGCTTAGGCTATATATATAATATATGAGTCTTAAAATTAATTGTTAGAATGTGATTCATTTGTTTCTAACAATAAATTATGGTCCAGAATAAGATGTACTTATCTATATTGTGTTTAAAGATTCAAATCAGTCATACACGTCTTATTGACTAAGGAATCCTTCATAACAATGATTAATTATTTTGTCCCTCACAATTGCTTCTATAGAAATGAGTTATATTTTTGGCTCCATGCATAGCTCATGAGTCATGATCCCTAAAAGAAATGGATACCACACAATTTCATAGTTTCTACCCAAACCATGCTTTGAGCTAGTACATTTAATTATAGGATTCATGTCATGTAATTATTAAGGTCATTTATATGTTGTTACACTCATTTCGATGATAATAGGGTCATTTAGATGTCGTTACATAAATTTAGGTGACATTAGAATCAATTAGGATCCAAAAGTGCTACTACATTCATAATCATTGTTGACATCCACATCGTCATCGTCATCATACAACAAATCAACATCATTGTCATCGTCGTAGTCATCATCAATGTCATAATTAATATAATTCTGATACTAATAAGCAAGGAGCCCTGTTACCTCACAATAATGGATGATATAGTCTTATACTTATCAAATCATATCCATACGCTCCATCATAATTATCGTAATGCATCATCGTCATGTTGTTAGGGCTAATCAGATGCAATTAGGGTCTATCAAATGTTATTGGGGACACTCAAATGCCACTAGAGCAATTTAGGTGACATGAAGGTAATTTACCCCTCACTAGGATTAATCAAGGTCCAAATGTGCCATGATTATGATCATTTAGGTGCCACTATGATAAATCAAGATCCAAAAGTACCACATGAATCATGATCATTGACATTGACATTGATATATCTGATGTTATGTCAAATGTTTTCCGAACACAATTCCTAGCTCTAAACCTAGTGCAATTCCTAGCACGGTTCCTTTCAAAAAATTTGGCATTATTTTATGCACTATACTTGGAGTTATGCTGGATGTTTTATAGGCGCATTCCTGGATCTATACTTAGCACTATGTTGGATTTTTTTCTTGCCAAAATCCATGGCACAATTCTTATTGCTAACCCTAGATTAATATATGGTGCTATTCTATTCAGGACGTTTTTTTGGAGGCTATTATGGGCGTTATATGGGATGTTTTTTGGGCGCTAATTGGGACGTTAATTGGGATGCTAATTGGGATGATAATTGTGATGCTAATTGGGACGCTAATTGGGACGTTAATTTGGATGATAATCAACGTCCAAAATAGCGCCAACTTTAAAAAGGGACGCTAATTGGGATGCTAATTGGGATGCTAATTGGGACGCTAATTGAGACTCTAATTGGGATGTTAAATTGGACTCTAATTAGTGTCCAAAATAGCGATAGATTTTAAAAAGGGACACAAATAACGCCATTAAAAGCACCATCCCGTGGAAAAGCGTCCACTTTGTCCAAAAATTGATGAAAAATACACTAAAAGTGTTAGTGGACGCTAAAAAGGAAGCTAAAAGAGATGCTAACCACAGGGTTTTGCTGTAGTGATAATTGAGATTTAATATTTCATTTTGAACACTTGAATACTAAAGTTTAAATTGAAGTCATAAAAATATTATTTGAGGAAATAGTTCCGTGGATTTTTTTTTAATTTAATGGAATATGTCTTTGAGTTATTTTTTCTAGATTTAATGGAATATGTTATTTAAATATTATAAAAAACTCAATGTTGATGAAGTATTTGTAATAAAAAATTTCCAAATTTAATGAACTATGTGTTTTATCTTGATTTCTTGATTGATCATCATTTAATAATACTAGGCAATTTGGCCTATTATCTCTAAATCTGATATGTTATAGTTTTTTCCTGGATATTTAATACTTTTTCTCCGAAAAAAATTATTGTATTTACGACTTTTTCTTTTACCTGTTATAGTTTCGCTGGATATTTAAGAGAGAGAGAAAAAAAATCAAAGAGAAAAATAGAATATTATGGTATGTTTGTGAAACCTTTTGATCCCAAATTCTGATTGGGGTGCTCGTGGTATCGTTGGAAAGACATCATTAAGGGCTACAACTTTCGTGTTTTGAGCTTCGTGATATTCTTCACGGTTTGATCGGGGCGTGCATTTTTGTAAATATGGGCATGAGGAATCTATGAGTAAACCAAAAAAGTATGTCAAGTGAGTGATAAAGCATGCTTTATCCAACCAATGCATTCCATTAAAGACATAACAAGAACCCAATATCAAAATATTGAAATTTTCCTATGTAAATAGTCCACTCAATTCTAATGGACAAATCTCCACCATTTAGCTAACCTTTCTCTTGGTTCTAGTGGCTCATCAAACATAGTAGTATTCCTCCCCCTAGGTTCCCTTTCAGCTCCCCCTCTAATGGACTCATAGCCCTCTCTCATTCTCTCCACAACAATCTCAAAACTTTATATTAATTTTAAATAATATTTATATATATTGAAGATACCATGGAAGGTTTTCCACATGGTATATAGAAAAAATATTCATCAAACATCAATGCATGTCTCACCATTCAGTTGTGAATCCTTTGGCTTAAGCTTTGTTGTCCGTCGATTGCACACCAGCAGCAGAAATCTTCCAAAAGCTGTCTCCTCACTTGAGAAAGTGGGAGAGGTGTGAACTTGGGGACACGCACAAAGCTAGGTACTGTCACCTACTCCTAGCTCCTCCATTTAGGCTAACTCCTAATGAAGCCAAGGGGGGTAGTCCCTAACAAAGAGTTTTCTATGGCTCAGTGTTTAAGTTAAGTTTTAAGATGTTTTGGATGCGGATGGGTGTTGTTTAGGAGTTACTTGTGATTATAAATGATTAAGTTTATGAATGTGACATGTAAATTAGAGCAATCCATATTGCTAGCAAGAGACTGAAAGATAAGCAAATATTCCAGACTTGTAACTTAAGCATTTAGATATAATTAGCAAAAATAAACCATAGACAGTTGATCAAGATAGAAGATTACTCAATTATAATGAAGGACCAGTGCCTTATGGAGTCAAATAAATGCGTGAAATAAAGTCTAGGAATTAAGCTAGTGAATATTATGTTTTGCAAGTGCTCTTGATAGATTTTAAGAATTTTAAAGAATGCTCTTGATTAGGGTGTCAATGAAGGTTTGTCAAAGTCAAGAGACTCTTCTAAGTTTCCTTCGTTTAAGACATGTGGGGCCCACCTAGTATCCCAGGCTAATATTGTCAAGTGACCAGCTAGCTGGGAATCTAAGACAGTGGGAGGTTCCAGCACCTCTAATAGGAAGTACTTTGGAAGGATCCCTACAATGCCGGTGCATTGGTTAAGGGTGTTTAAGGGTTATTAAATTACTCTTGTAGGGTTTAGAGATGCAATGCCATTTCTGGGTATTCCGATCTAGGATCAGTGAGAGCATACTCTGCCAAGGAGGGAAGGGAGTTAATTAATTTAAGGGGTATGTGTGTTGAAGATTTTATTAAAACAATTAATTAGACTCTCTGACAGAGAGCGCTCTTGACGCCGTCTTATGACAGTGGTTCAAGAGACTTAGCTAATCTATATGTAGCTAATGCAGGAATTGTGCAAACTTAGGATGCTCTTCGATAGAGAGTGCTCTTGACTTGTTTTTTTGCAAGTTCAAGAGTCTTAAATAATTAATTGATTAAAAAAGCACAACAATTAATATGAAAGTGGTTGATTAAACTCTCCGACAGAGAGCACTCTTGATCCACCTTACGGTGAGATTCAAGAGATTTTGGTTCTTTTTATGATTTGACATTTATATAACAAGATACCAAAATGCAATAACAAATCTAGCACTTATTGTTTATGCTAAGGAACAACCAACAATTAGCAAAAAAAATGGAAACTAAGACTAAGCAAAGAACTAAACTAATTGCTTAAAGGAAACTACACTAAAAAATCATGAAAAATTACACAACACCCTTCCCCCAAATAGGGGAAGTATAAACGAAAGGAGACTTGCTCCCAGTAGCCCTTTTTATTAGTTTTTTACAATGATGATGTGTTCTTTGCTTCTTGGAAGAATAGGTAAATAAGGGGATTGAGAGAAGAGGGAGAGAGTCTTTTTGTTCTTTCACACTCCTTGCTTGCTTGTGGCCTTTGGGCTCTCCTTCACCTGCATGAAACTAAGAGCTCTAGACATACACTTGTTATAGGATTAGTTGATAAAAAATAAATTGAAAATAAATCTACAAACTAGATAAAAACAACTATCCAAACTTACCAAAAATAAGGGACAGAAGAGGAAAGAGAAAGGCAAGGCAAGAGAGGGGGAAAAGGAGTGAAAAGAGGACAAAAGGCAAGTCAAAGAAGGCTGTAAACTAAGGGAGAAAGAGGGCTGCAAATTAGAGAAATAGGGCTACAAATGAGGGTAAAAAAATGGCTGAAAGTACAGCCCAAAAGATGGTTGAAGAAGAGGATGGAAAGGGGCTGCAAAAAGTGGAAACAAAGAGTCAAAAGAGGGCTGTCCAAAAGGGTGAAAATGGGGACAAGTGGACAACGAACAAAAGCAGGGAAATGCTGCAAATAAAAGGCCTAAAAGGATGAAAGTACAGCCCAAAATATGGCCCAAAAAGAGGATGGAAAGTGGCTGCAAAAAGTGGAAAGAGGAGGCAAAAGAGGGCTGTCCAAGAGGGTGAGAAGTGGGGAAAAGTGGACAGCGAACTAAGGGAAGGAATGGCTACAAAAAGAAGGCCTAAAAGGCTGCAAAAAAAAAAAACAGGGCAGCCAACCGGGGCAAAGGCTAAATGAATGAATGTTCACTTTAGCCAAAACGTGCCCTAATCCCAAGGAAATAAATATTTCATAAAAATTTGAGAGATGAATCATTATGAAAGAAACACTCAAACCTGTAATACTTTGATGGGGTTTGGATTCTTTTGGATCCTGAAAATTTGGAAGTTTCCTTGGATTTGAGAGGAGAGGATGCACCTGAGCTCAAACTCCTACTCGCTTCAATGAGATGACCTGCACAATTTCAACTCAATACTTGCAAACAATGGATTATATCATTTATGTTTGATAAATAAAAATATAAAGAGCATGTCATACAATTGAATAATCGATGCTACTTTAATTCATAGAAACAAAACCATAAAAGATCAAATTGTAACATCAAATGATCAATCTTACGTGCTTATAGAAGCCTTCTAAAGCATGAGCTATTATCCAATCCTAAGCAATAAAAGACAAAAATTGAAACATTTCACCTCATTCACCAATTGTTCATCCACATTCACACACCATGTATGCCTCCAAAGCCTTAAAATTTATTATACGGTTGCAAAAGCAACAAGCATTACAGTAATTCACCAGAGGTTCTTTGCATAAATATCCATCCTCAATAGAGCTGAAAGAGCCTCTATTTAACAAATGAGAGAGTGCTAAACCCCTAAAACCAAAAAACCAACCCTGGTGCATGGGAAAGCTGCCTGCTATGTCTGGAAACCTACTTTGTTAGGTCTGGGAAGCCTATTGATGGTGTAAGCTTCAGTCTTCACCTCGATCAAATCACTAGACCAATGAGAGCTCTCCATCTCATCTTTAGCTGGAGATGACATGGCTGATAACTGATAATAAATTAATTGCTCTCTTAATGATGACTGAAGCTGAGTTATGATAACTCCAGTCATCATAAGTGTTCCATGAGATGTCATTTAGCCTTTTATTTTACTGAATCTGGATTAATTTGGAGAGTTTTAGTTTTTTCCAAAATAATCATTTTTTTAATAAAAATCATTTTTTTTACTCAAAACTGACTTTTTTGAGTAAAAAGGTATTATGTGTCCGATTACTGATCTGAAAGTTGGTTCTAACTGGCTGGCTGATCAAGAATCATTTTTGGCTTAAGGTTAGAGCCTTCAATCACTGAATTCTGAGTCCGGATGACTTATTTACCATGAATGGGTTTATCCGTTTAATTAATGGAAAAATTAACATGAAAAACTTAGGAAAAACAATTAAAAAAAAAATTCACTGTTCAAAAAAGATTTTTTCGAAATTTTTTTATGTGTCCAGATGACTGAGGACATGACCATGATATATCTAAATAATGTCTAGTAGGCTTATAACACTCAGTTGGGCTCTAATAACCCCCCAAGGCCCAGAATTCAACATCAGGCATTCCAGCTTTGGAGGAAGCGGGAGAAAACCTCGTCAATTATACTCGGCTGAAGGCAAAGCATAATTGTCAGGGGAAAAAAACTCCCTGGAATACCCTATTTGTGATTCTACCTCTCAGGAGACCGAACCACTAAAAAATATCCTACTAGCACATTTTATTACAAACCCCGTGGGGCCATGGTCAAAATTATTCAAATAAAAAAGTGACTAGCCAATATTGGCTAGACAAGCAGACGGATCAATTGATACACTGGAATCAGACTTTGAATAGGTCTGTCAACCGGCGGCTCCTCAGGTAACCCAACTATGGTACAAAAAAGTTGGTAACATCTGGCTCCAACTGTGGGATAGGTACTTGCTTGATCTATTGATAAAAAGAGTGCCTGAGAATCCAGGAATCTCTGGTACCTGCATGTAAACAGAAGTGTCTCAGTTCCATGTATATGATAAAAATATGCCATGATGCAATACCAAAAAATATTTTTTGCTTTTTTCGAAATAAAGTACATGGAAATAAACTTCTTCTTTTTGGCATATATAGAATGAAATATGATACAAATGCTAGTATACAAAAGAAAGAGCTTCAATGCAACATTCTACGAAGTTATGATACAAAAGTAAAGTACATAGAAATACAACAAGGATAGGTTTAGAAAATAACATGTGATGACCCCTTGGTCATCTTGGAGGTTGTTTCGATAGAAAGGCTTCAAGTGTTGGCCATTCATGGGCAGGTTTAAAATCTCTCTGTCCATAGTGTTAAGGAAAAAGGAATTGGTGCCAGCCATGTTGCAGATGATAAACAGGCCTTTCCAAAGGCTGTCGAATTTCTCATGCTTTCCAGGATTCTCCCTTCTCTTATCCCATAAGAGAACAGTATCTCTGATTTGGAAAGCTCTTGGCCTGGCTGACTTATCAAAAGTGCCCTTCATACTTTCTTGATGTCTGAGTGACTGATCAAGGGTAGCTCTTCGGCTTCATCCAATTCTACAATCTGGTTTATTCTTTGCTCCATTTCTTCCTGTTCTGTGCCACACTCACTTAGCATCCTGAAGATCAGAATCTGCATACTGACCCGAAGGGTGGCTGTGAGTCCATACACCAGCTCAAAAGGTGATTTACCAGTTGAGTTTTTCTTAGTGATTCTATCTGCCCACATAGCATACTTAATTTTACTATCCCATGATCTCTTATTATCCCCCACATTCTTCTTGAGGATTGACATTAAATTTTTATTGGTGGACTCAGCAAGTCCATTTCCCTATGGGTAATAATCAGATGAGTGGGATAGGATAATGCCATACTTAAAACATAAGTCATTCATTTTTTCGGAATTGAATGCTTTGGCATTATCAGTTGTTATTTTTAAGGGAGTCTTGAATCTGGTGATGATTCTTTCCTCGATGAATTCTATAACAACCTTCTCAGTAGAATTCTTAGTGGGTATAGCCTCGACCCACTTGGTGAAGTAATCGGTTGCTGTGAGAATCCAACAAAAACCATTGCTGGTATTATCCTTGAATTTTCCAATGAAATCAAACCCCCACTGCTGAAAAGGGGCAAGGACAACAACCGGAGTAAGGGGAAGAGATGCCAACTTCTACTTCCCAGTGAACAGCTGGCACTCTTGGCAACACTTGATATGCTTGTGAACATCTGCAAAAATGGTTGGCCAATAGTAACTAGCTCTCAAGATTTTGTGGGCAGTTGTGTTTGTTGCATAGTGGCCTCCACAAAATCCTGAGTGAAACTATGCTATTGTCTTTTTAGAATCATGTTCATTGATGCACCTAAGTATAATACCATCTGGGTTCCTCCAACTCATACCCTCTTGGGTAAGGCAATACCTAGCGGTCTTAAGTCTCAAAGCCCTATGCTTGTGTCCTTTGAGTTGATCCGGGCAAGTGAGATGGAGGAGAAAGAAAATGATATTTGAATACCAATGGTTATCAAGGTTTTGAAGGGCAGGAGTCATGGTAGGCTACGGGATATCATTTTATGCAATCATCTCAATGGCGTCTTCATTATTTTGAGTAAGAATTCTTGTCAATCCTTGTCCCTTTATTAATTTAGTAGGTATTATCTCAAGGTCATACTCCTGAATCTTGGATACCCATGTACCCCGTATTACTAAACAATCCTTTTGAGAAAGGATATCCTTGACTGCAGTGTGGGGAACATATCTGGTAACCTTGGAATACCCGATATAAGTCCTGAAATGTTTTAATGATTTGACTAAGGCATAAGCTTGCTTCTCCATGATGGTATACTTTAGCTCAGAATTCTACGAGGTTCTACTCATGAATGCTATAGGTTGCTCAAACCCTTCAATGTTCTTTTGTAGCAACACACCAGCAATGGTATCTTTAGAGGCAAATTAAAAGATCATGAAATACTTTGCGTAATCTGGGTTGACTAAGATCAGGAACCTGTTAATGGCATTCTTTATTGAATCAAAGGCTTTCCTTCCTTCAGTGTTCGACACAAACTTAGCATTTTTCTTGAGTAAGGCCTACATGGGTTTCATTAATTCTGCCAAGTTTGGAATGAATCTCCTGATAAAATTGATATGACCATTAAATGACTGAAGGGATTTAACATTATTAGGGAGAGGGATATTTTTTATGGCCTCTACTCTCTCTGGATCAATTTTGACACCGTCTTTGTTGATGATATGTCCTAAGAGTTTTCCCTCTTCTATGCCTAACACCGACTTATCCGGATTCAGAGAAATTCCATACTTCCTACACCGCTCAAAAATCTGCCTGAGATGACCAACATGGTTGGATCTTTCCTTCGAAAAAATAGTGAGATCATCTTGATAGATCTCAATGACTTTGCCAATCAACTCCTTGAAAGCATAATCCATGGCTCTTTGGAAAGTAGCTCCTGCGTTTAAAAGGCCAAAGGGCATTCTCAGATACTCAAAAGTTCCCCAAGGAGTTGTGAAGGTGGTCTTATGCCTATCCTCCTCTTGAATGACTACTTGATTATAGCCCAAAAAACCATCCAACATCGACATCATGCTCGATCCAGTGACCGGTTGGAGGAGGGTCTCCATGTTGGGGAGGGGGTAATTGTCCTTCTGACATGCTATGTTTATATTCCTGAAATCTATACATATCCTTATGCTCCCGTTCTTCTTCCTTAAAACTACTAAGTTAGAGCACCACGCGGAATGTCTAGTGGGAGCTATTGTTCCTGCTGCTAGCATTTTCTCTAACTCCTTCTTGATGATTGGTGCTAACTTAGGATTTATTTTCCTAAGTTTTTGTCTGAAAGGATTTCCTTTTTGACATTCTGGCTTTAGGGGAATAGAATGCTGAAATACATCTTCCCTATAAGCTTTGAGCTCGTCATAAATAAAGGAAAATACATCCCTATACTCTTTGACCAAGTTTATGAGGCTATTCCTTTCTTTTTTGGAAGTACCTTTTCCAATTTTTATAATTTTGGGTTATGTTTCCATCCCAGTGTTGATTTCAATGTAATCTCCTAGTTTCATTTGCTCAACATTGATTTTTCTTCTCTCCTATCTGTCAAAGATGTTTTCTAATGCAACTAGGCCCCGTGGGACAGGATTGTTAAACTAGTCACCTTCTCCATAATATTCTTTGTTTTCTTCTTGATCATTTACTTTAAAATTAAGGAATTCATCGACATTATGAATGAATCTCAAAATATGCTCATCGTCTTTGAAGACCTGCCAATGTTCAACATTGTCAGGAACATAAGGTCTGAAGTTAATCTCTAAAGGACAATTCCCCTCTAACATCTCATCCGATGGCTGAAGAGTTGACGCTGAAATTGTAAGTCTATCGGAGGCACTATTCTGATCTCTAGGGAGTGCTTCTATGTTAAGGGCATTAAAGAATTCCATTGTATCCCAGATTACATTTCTATATTTTTTAAGTCTTTGACACTTACATGCAAACTGACCCTTAACTTATTGGATGATTAAATCAGAGTCCCCTTTAATATCAAGCAACTTAATCCCCATTTCTTTGACAATCTCAATGCCCAGTAGAAGTGCCTCATACTCCGCCACATTGTTAGTTGCTTCAAAATCCAATCCGAAGGCAAAATTGAAAACCTTACCCTCTGGTGAAACAATGACAACACCAGACCCCTTGCCCATTTTAGAGTAAGAACCATCAAAATTCATTCTCCACAACTCACTAAGTTTTTCGGTCTTCATCTCTTCTTGGATGGGTTCCAAGAAGGTGGAGTTGATTTGATAGGATCCATTCTCATCAATGTGGTAAGCATACTCATTTAATGGTTTTTGAGGGTTTTCAACATGGTGCCTTTTTTCCTTTTTAGAATACAACTTAACAAGTGAAAACTCTGACGCTAGAATGATAGCATAGGTCCAATCCATCTGGATTGATCCTCCCAAAGTGGCACCCCATTTCCTAGAAAGCAACATACCCCATTTGTCTGGAACATCAATAACCAGGATTTCCATTGTGATCTGGATATCCGGATACTTGGCCAATCTGACTAGCTGGTTCTCAATCATCCCTTCGACCTTGACCGGTCTAGTGTCCATGGCACACACATTCTGGTAAGGTCTCGTGGTCCTTAGGTCAAGCTATTGCATGACTTTTTTGGTCATGATGCTGGAACTAGATCCTAAGTCTAACATACAATTATGTAGAAGAATATCACCCATCATCAATGATACGTAGAAATGGGGATGATCTTCTTTTCTTGGGTCCCTAGTATGTAGAACTATAGGAGGATCAGCAAAGACATTATTCAAAGTCCGCTTCATGGTATCGGAAAAAGTGACTTTCTTAGGGGTAATAGGTTTTAAAGGACTTGAAGAACTTTCTTTAGCTTGAGGATCAACATTACTATGAGGCTCTAAGATTTTCAAAAGTTTCTCTCTTTGGCCAGGGATTTTGCATAATTCAAGGACCGGAACAGGGACTTTTGTATTCGCTAACCAATTACCTAAGTCAAAACTTAAATCAACAATTTATTTTGTTTCAACTTATTTGGGAGGATTAGGAGATGTTACCTTGGGAATATTCTGTGCAGAAGACCCCTTTTTTGATAAGTCATCCCTTTGAAGTTCTAGCTATTGTTGATCTACTCGGTTGAAGGCATCTCTCCATAGTACTAAGTCAAGTTGTCAACTTTCTTTTCATAACAATTGGCCTTTAGCCAATTTCCTATGGGGATGTTGGGGATGTCATATATGTCATTGATAAAGTCACGCTCGCTTGTCAACGTATTCAGACCGCAACCTTTAGGGTGACCATGCTCCTGAACATAGCATGCATAGTGGTAGCTAGATTCCTCATGGAAATATCTGCATGCTCTGCAAAATAATTTATACTGCTCAACCATTTTAGCGGCCTCTAGCTGATGAGGAGTCCTCTGCTCATGGTTGGGAGGATTTCTTTGCCAAGTTGGCTTGGAAAGAAAGGTTCTAGGAGTGGAGTGAGTTTGATTTCTTTCCATTGTGATCACCCTATTTTGAATTTCTTTTAACTATGCTAAGTGTTTCTGCTCTTGTTATACAGCTGATTGGCACCTCTCCGTCCGAGTGCTGATATCCCTCAGGTCGGCACACAAAAGGACACTTATGGATTGAGGTTTGCCCAGTTTCATTATACCTTGGTTGATCATGAAATACATTACCTATATGCCCAGCTAGTTACTTTTCTATTTTGAGATTTTGAGTGCATGCGCGACTATCCCTATTGGCATCTCGCGCATATGCGCGAGTGTTATGTTTAGCAGGTCGCGCATACATCTATGCGCGGGTTGCCCTTCTACAGAGTCGCGCATGATGCACGGGTTTCCTTACTACAGACCCGTGCATATCTCCCTCAAAATTAGTTTTTAAAACCACGCGTTAATGGGAAATTAGTTATTTCATTTACCTTAATCCCATTAACTGCTGCAACCTCCCTAACCTTCGAAAACTGCCTCATTTCCTTCAGATAAATAGAGGCCTTGGGGAGGG